>ML281848.1:0-64726 GCA_005239495.1 Nicotiana undulata | reverse complement strand
AAGACACTTACCTCGGTCCAAAGTATGGCAATCAACCCTCTAAGACCGCCTTTCCTTTATAATCCGACTCCGAAACAACGTTATCTATGCATAATTAATTTAATAATATCAATAAAGACTCAATAATATAATCCCCTAGCCTAGGTGTTCATTTTCTAGCATTCTTCCAAAATATCAAAATTTGACCCCGGGCCCACATGGTCTAAACTCGAGGTTCGGACCAAAACCTGATCACCCATTACCCCACGAGTCCAAATATGTAATTAGTTTTAAGATCCGACCCCAAATTGAGGTTGAATCACCCAATTTTCCCAAAAACCTAACACTACCCAAAAACCCAATTTCCCACTTTGATTTCATGTTTTTAGGCCTGGATTCTAGTGATTAGTTGATGAAATTAAGAGAAAACGATGATAAGAAGACTTACCTAGGGAGATATGGAGGTTGGGGAGCTTGATTCTCGGTTATGGAGGTTTGGGGAAGAAGAAAAGGGTGAAGAATGGAAATAATCCCGTAATGGGTCTGTTTTTGGAGTTAAAAATACCTGGGCGAAAATTACCCTGTGCGTTCGCAGCACATGCACTGCGTTGGCACAAGGTTGCTGCAAATACCCTCTGTGATCGTGGAGAACCAACCGCATTCGCACTTAGTTACTACCCCCTGCCCCCCTGACACGCCTAACCCTGTGCGTTCGCGACCCCCGTGGTGCGTTCGCACAAGAGGACTTACCCAATACTCCGCGATCGCGACCTATATGGTGCGATCGCACTGCCAAATTTTGACCCCTGACCCAGGCCCCTCACTTACCTTATGCGATCGCAGCCCCTCCCATGCGATCGCACAGACCAAATTACCAGACACCAGAAACTGAATCAAAACACCAGATTTTTCATGTTTTCACACCCCGTTAGCTTCCCGAAACTCACCCGAGCCCTCGGGGCTCAAAACCAAAAACACACACGACTCCCAAATTATCATACGGACTTGTTCAAGCTTTTAAACCATCAAAATATCATCAAAACAATGAATTAAACTCCAAAATCTATAGAATTTTCTCAAACTTCATAAACTTTTAAATTTCCCATTTTTAATCCGAATCACGTCATTTCAAGTCCGTTTTACACCAAAATTTACAGATAAGTCACATAACATATAATAAACCTGTTCCGAGCTCTGAAACCATAATGCGGGCCCGGTAACACGGCTTTCACATAATAATTCATTTTCAAAATCCTTTATTATTTTCAGAAAACAATTTTCTTTAAAAATTCATTTCTCTGGCTTGGGACCTCGGAATTCGATTCCGGGCATCCGCCCAAGTCTCATATTTTCATACGGACCCTCCGGGACCGTCACATCACGGGTTCGGGTCCATTTACCAAAAATGTTGACCAAAGTCAACTTTATTCAATTATTCAATTATTCAATTCCGAGTTCTATTTTTATCAAATTTTCACATAGAAGCTTCCCGGCTACATGCCCGGGATGCACACGCATATCGAGGTGAGATTAACAGAGGCTTTCGGGGCCTCAGAACACAGTTTTAGTTAGAATCACTTAGGATGACCTTTTGGGTCATCACAGATAGTCCCAATTAACGGGTTAAATCTAGAGATAGTAAACCCTACTTGAACCAATATTGTTTGCATAATTTTGACACCCAATTGACCTCGAGAGAAGAAATTATGGCAAAGCCACTCAAACTACCGAGAGGTATAGAGTGGCTAATTTCGTGCATTGGTTATGCCATATTCCCTTTGTTAACATCTCTGCCTTAGATATTAGATCCCGTTGAATATTCTCCTAGGAGAAAATCATAACCTTAGTGCCTTTTATCCATTAAGAAAACAACCAAAAAGACATTCGTTAGTTAAGTAGCAAATTACTATTAGTATAAAACGTAGTTTAATTATCAAAACAAAAAGTATGAAAAGTGTAATTAAGAGCACGAACTAGTACTAGATTACCTAGAAACTCAACTCCCACAATCATAACTCCCTGTGGATTCGATCCCGATCCTTCGGGTAAAAGCTGCTCCGACCCTCATCTTGCTACTTTATAGTAGTGTAGGTGAGTGCCGATCATTATTTGGCGCCGTTGCCGGGGAGTTATACGGTGTTGATTATCTACGTGAATAGTAGTGTTAAGTGTTTTTCTTTCCTTTTTCTATTAACGTGTGTGTTGAATCTACTTAGGTGCTAATGGGGGATCCTTTGGGGAATGTCATAGAGGAGGTATATGACAACCAAGAAGATGGAATAAACCAAGTACCTCCTCCCAAACGGGGCCGATAGGCCAATGCTAATGAGGACATTCTAGACCCTCCCCCTCCACCAGCCCCCAGAGCAGCCGCTCGGGTCCTTCCAAACGAGGGGTATGGTAGTGCTATTGTCTCGCCTAGAATCCGGGCAGGAAATTTTCAAATAACAAATGTGATGCTGACACTCTTGGAGAAGCGGGGCTATTTCACTGGAGCCGCCCACCAAAATATGTGCAAACATTTAAATGGCTTCGTGGATACCTGCTGGGGTAGTAAACGAACGAATGTCTCGGAAGATGCATTGAGACTTCGGTTATTCCCCTTCTCTCTTCGAGGGAAGGCTCTTGATTGGCTCGAGCGGTTTCCCAACCACTCCATATCCACATGGGATGAGCTCGCAGACAAGTTTATTGCAAAAGTTTTCTCGCCTAGTCACATGGCAGCGCTCAGAGATGAAATATTGGCTTTTAAGAAAGAACCCAACGAGCCTTTGCATGAGATTTGGGAGCGCTACTGGACCATGGTTAAGGAATGTCTAAACAATGACATGACTGAAGCCATAATTCGGCAAACCTTCTACCGAGGAATAAACACTGTCAATCAATGTGTGGTCAATCAGTTGGCCGGTGGAAATTTCATGAAATTGACTTACCCCGAGGCATGTGAGGTCTTAGATGAGATGGCTGACACATCGTCAGCATGGAAAAGTAGAGCAAACGTACCTCAGGGTGAGTCCGGTGTCAATAGTCTTCACAAAGAACTTCAAGAACAGGGGCAAGCAATTGCCGAGCTCACTACCACTATGAACCAACTTTCAAAGGCCCAGCTTCAACAATTACAAGGGCCAAAGCAAGTAAATGCCATGGAGGGAGTGAATGTGTTAGTGAACCAAAGAAGACCTCGGGGAAATCCAAAGCAAAGCAACAATGATCAAGGTGACCAAGGACCAAGTGGGTATAGTCAAGAAGAGCCATATGATGATCAAGAAGAGGATGTTATGTATGCTAATAATTACCAAAGTCAAGGGAACAATCAAAGCAACAATCAAAACTGGAGCAACCAAGGCAACAATCAAAGTTGGGGTAATCAAAGACAAAGAAATTGGAGCAATAACAACAATTCACGAAATTGGGGGAACAACAATAACCAACAATGGGGGAACAACAATGATAATAATTGGAGCGGAGGCAATAACAACAACAATTGGGGTGGTAATGGTAACCGGGGGTCAGACTCTCAAAGGCCCCCGATGTACCAACAACCAAGCACTCCACCCCCGTACCAAGCTCAAGGCCAAAGCTCATCAGGTAATGACATAGGAAGAATTGAACAAATGTTCAAGCAAATGATGGAGCGCAATGTGGACTCCGATGCTCAATTGGCTTCCCACAACACCTCCATTAGGAATCTTGAAGTACAAATGAGCCAAATTTCTCATGCCTTGAACATACGCCCAAAGGGAGCACTACCGAGTGATACGGTGGTAAACCCTAAGGGTGGGAACAATACTAATACCGGTCACGCCATGGCGGTGACCACAGGAAGTGGAAAAGGCGGTGAAACGAGCTCTTCTAGACAAAAGAGAATTGTTGTTGATGATGATGAAGTTCCAAATGATGAGTTACCAATTGAAGTTGAGCAAGTGGTGGAAGAGCCAACTACTAGTGAGGTGAGAATTGATATCCATGATAATGGGGAGGATTTGCAAAGGGACGTGAACCCGTCTAGGGAACACGTGATTGATATGCCAGAACCGGTGGTCCCACAAGCCAAGACACCATTGCCTAGGCCCCCTCCTCCATATCCTCAAAGGTTGGCAAAGCAAAGGCAAGACAATCAATTCAAGAAATTCATCGAGATGATGAAAAGTCCTTCCATCAATGTCCCGTTGGTTGAAGCTTTGGAGAAAATGTACGGGTATGCTAAGTTAATGAAGGAATTAGTCACAAAGAAGCGGTCTATGGAGTGCGGAACCATTAAAATGACTCACCAAGTGAGTGCCATAGTGCATTCAATGGCACCCAAACTTGAAGACCTCAGAGCTTTTACCATTCCTTGCACAATCAGGAGTGCGGATTTTGCTAAAGCTTTGTGTGACCTTGGAGCTAGTATAAACTTGATGCCATACTCAGTCTTTAAAACATTGGGGATTGGGAAACCTAGGTCTACCTCTATGCGTCTTCAAATGGCGGATAGAACTATGAAAAGGCCCCTAGGAATCATTGATGATGTATTGGTGCGGGTTGACAAGTTTATTTTGCCCGCGAATTTTGTCATATTGGATTGCGAAGTGGATTATGAGGTCCCCATCATCTTGGGAAGGCCCTTCCTTGCAACGGGGAAGGCCTTAGTTGACATGGAGGCCGTTGAGCTCACTTTCCGAGTGGGCAATGAAAAGGTTGTGTTCCATGTGTGTAAATCAATGAAGCATCCCAACAACACAGAAGTATGATCTTTCATGGACCTTGTCACCGAGGTCATTATTGATGATGCAAGCTCTATGATTAATGTGGAGGATCCAGTGGAGGCAACTCTATTGAACCATGATGACATCGTGGTGGATGGCTTACTTGAAAGTACCAATGCCCTTAAAGGCATGGATTCTTATTCCTATGGCCCCCAAAGCTATCATTGGACTTGGAGAATCGAAAAACTCCTCCGACAAAGCCTTCAATCGAAGAGCCACCTACATTGGAATTGAAGCCACTTTCACCACACCTCAGGTATGACTATCTTAGTCCCTCTCGTACTTTGCCTATTATTCTTTCCTCTTGCCTAATCCAATTGCAGGTAGACTCCACTTTAAAAGTGCTAAGGAGGAGGAAGAAAGACATAAGATGGACTCTTGCTGACATTCAGGGAATAAACCTCGCATTTTGCATGCACAAAATCATTCTTGAGGATGGAGAAAATCCTTCTATAGAACAAAAATGGAGGCTTAATGAGGCAATGCAAGAAGTGGCAAAGAAGGAAATCATCAAGTGGCTTGATGCAGGGGTTGTCTACCCAATCTCGGACAGCGCTAAGACTTCTCCGGTCCAGTTTGTTCCCAAAAAGGGTGGCATGACAGTGGTCCAAAATGACAAAAATGAACTCATTCCAACAAGAACATTCACGGGATGGCGGGTGTATGGATTACCGCAAGTTAAACAAAGTGACTCGCAAGGACCATTTCCCCTTACCCTTCTTGGATCAAATGTTAGATAGGCTTGCGGGTCGGGCTTTCTACTTCTTTATTGATGGGTATTCAGGCTATAATCAAATTTTGATTGCCTCGGAGGATCAAGAGAAGACCACTTTCACATGTCCTTATTGTACATTTGCCTTCTCCCAAATGCCTTTTGGTCTTTGCAATGCACCCGCCACTTTTCAGCGGTGCATGATGGAGATCTTTACTGATATGGTCGAAGACTTCCTAGAGGTGTTTATGGATGACTTCAGTGTAGTTGGGGATTATTTTGATGAATGTTTGAGCAATATTGACAAAGTCCTCGTTCGGTGTGAAGAGACCAACCTAGTATTGAACTGGGAAAATGCCATTTTATGGTGGAAGAAGGTATAGTGTTGGGCCACAAAATCTCGAGGAATGGATATGAAGTGGACAAGGCGGATATTAAAGTGATTTCTAAATTGCCACCTCCAACTTCGGTTAAGGGGGTCCGGAGCTTCCTTGGGCACGCCAGGTTCTATCGGCGTTTCATTAAGGACTTCTCTAAGGTGGTAAATCCTCTTTGCAAATTTCTAGAGAAAGATGCCAAGTTCAACTTTGATGACAATTGCATGAAGGCATTTGATCTATTGAAGCAAAAGTTCACTTCCACACCAATTATCACCGTACCCGATTGGAGATCTCCTTTTGAGCTCATGTGTGACTCTAGTGATGTGGCTGTGGGGGCGATTTTGGGCCAAAGGGTGAACAAAATCTTTCACCCCATCTATTATGCTAGCAAAACAATGAACTCGGCCCAAATGAACTACACTGTCACCGAGAAGGAGCTATTGGCAATAGTCCTTGCGATGGAGAAGTTTCGTCCTTATCTTATGGGTGCCAAGGTCATAGTTCACACTGACCATGCGGAACTCCGGTATCTCATGACCAAAAAGGATTCCAAAGCGAGACTCATGCGGTGGGTGTTGTTGCTTCAAGAGTTTGACTTGGAGATTATTGATAGAAACAGGAGTAAAACCAAGTGGCCGACCATCTTTCCCGCTTGGAGGAGCAAGGTCGACCTAGTAATGGGCTTGAAATTAATGACAGTTTCCCTGATGAACAACTTCTTTATGTGTCAATGCAAGAAATGCCATGGTTCGGGGACATTGCCAATTATATTGTCACCGGTGTTGTTCCTTGTGAGCTCTCTTCCAACCAAAGGAAGAGGCTTAGGAGGGATAGCATGGATTTTTATTGGGATGAACCATACTTATTCAAGATTTGCAATGATGGTGTCATCCAACGATGTGTGCCCGAAGAGGAAAAATGATCGATTCTTGAGTCTTGCCACTCCTCACCGTATGGTGGTCATAATGGAGGGGCAATGACCGCTTCAAAAGTGCTAAGATATGGTGTCTTTTGGCCTACCTTATACAAATATGCTAGTGAGTTGTTGAAGCGAGTATGAATGCCAACGAATGGGTGGCATATCCAAGAGAGATGAGATGCCTCTTACTACAATCCTAGTAGTGGATATCTTTGATGTATGGGGTATTGACTTTATGGGGCCATTTGTGAGTTCTTGTGGAAACCCTTACATACTCGTGGCTGTGGACTACGTTTCAAAATGGGTTGAAGCCGTGGCTTTGTCCAATAATGAGGCCTGGAGTGTGGTTGGTTTTCTGAAGAAGCATATTTTCACAAGATTTGGGACACCCCGTGCCATCATCAGTGACGGGGGGTCTCACTTTTGCAATAGGGCCTTTGATTCTTTGCTATCGAAGTACGGGGTCAATCATAAAGTGTCCACCCCATATCATCCTCGAGAAAGTGGATAGGTGGAAATGTCCAATCGTGAGATCAAGAATATATGGGCCAAAACTGTGAATGCTAACCGGACTGATTGGTCTCGGAAGCTTGATGATGCTCTTTGGGTCTACCGTACTGCTTTCAAGACCCCGATCGGTATGTCACCTTACCGGTTGGTGTATGGAAAGGCTTGTCATCTTCTGGTGGAGTTGGAGCACAAGGCACTTTGGGCTTTGAAAAAGTTGAATTTGGATTGGGACACAGCTGCTAATCTCAGAGTTGATCACATGAATGAGCTAGATGAGTTGNGGTGCTCCTTTTCAATTCTAGACTCCGTCTCTTTCCGGGCAAACTCAAGTCAAAATGGAGTGGCCCGTTTGAAGTTGTATTGGTTACTCCCTTTGGTGCTCTCGATCTCAAGAACAAAAATGGGGAGATTTTTCAAGTGAATGGGCACTGGTGCAAGCACTACCTTGGGAAATTTGAAGATAGACACGTGGTGGCTTTGATGAAGCTCAATTGAACATGGTAACATGCGTCGTGCCACAACGTTAAATCAGGCGCTTCTTGGGAGGCAACCCATGTGTCTTTATTTTTGTTTCTCTTTGATTTTCTTGGTAGTATAGGACTCATTTTTTGGACTAACTGGTTGTGGGATGTTGCAGGTTTATTTTGATGCAGGGCACAGGGTTAAGTTGTGAAATAACCAGCTCTATGAAGTTGCAGTGGGGACCACGGTCATTTTTGTGCGGTCCGCGGAGCTGGCTTACCAGAAAAACATGTTTTTGAAGTTGCCACCGCGGCCGCGATACCTTTTTATGCGGTCCGCGGTGGACCACTGCGGCCGCAATGGATTTTACGCGGACCACAGTGGCCAATTAGCCAGTTGCTCAGATCTTTAAAGGAACACGGACCGCGGTCATTTTATGCGGTCCGCGGTGGGGTGAGTACTATGGGTCCCAGGCCCAGCTCTATAAATAGGGTCTCAGGGCTTCATTTTACATTTTACGCTCTTTGACTCTCTATAGTAAAATTTTAACTGTGCATCACTCTTGCTAATTTCAAGTGTTCATTTCATTCATCCCATCTTCATCCCACATCTAGTAAGTGTAATTTTGCTTTCATAACTTCTTACTTTTATTAATTTCTTGTTTGTCCGAGTGCCGACTGTTGCATTATTCTGTAGGAGTTCATGCCCTTCCCCAAGAGATAGTATTTCACATGTAAGTGGTACACTCGTGTGTTTATTATTTTATATGTAGCTAAGGTAGACTTTGTGATGATATCTTCCCTTCTTTTTGGCAGCAACTCCGTGGATGCCATTCGAGATTCCCGACTTGGCGGATTGGATCCGGATATTGGAGGCTTGTTCCACTTGTGATGACAATAAGTGGCGATACCTGATATAGGGTAGGGTTTCAACAACATGTGCATTTAAACTTGAATTAAAAGTAAAAATTGGAACCCTAGTTTGGGAATTAGTGCGGTCCGCAGTGCTTTAAATGACTCAAGTCTCAACTGATTACAGCGGACCACAGTGCCTTTTTGTGCGGTCCGCGGTGCCTTAGTGCGGACCACGATTGATTTTATGTGGTCCGCGGAGTTCAATTTCAGAGGGATGGGTATTCTGAACCCCACCCAGTGCGGACCACGATTATTTTTATGCAGTTCCCGGTTCCTAAGTGCGGACCGATGTCGTTTTTATGAGGTCTGTGGTGACAACTTCAGAGAGGTGGATAGTCTGAACCCCGCCTCAACGCGGACCGCGGTCCTTTTTGTGAGGTCCGCGGTCTACTGTTTCTACAACACATATCCAATGATCTGCAACTGTTTTTCTTCATGAATAACTGCAATGTTTGGATACTAACATTCTCTAAATGAATTGAACTTGCAGATTATGGTCCAATCAAGAGGTGGTGGCCGTAAACCAAGAGGAAAGGGTGAATCCTCTCGGGGGAGAGACAAGGGAATGATCAGACTAACTCCCCAAGTCCGGCAAGCAATAAAAGAAACTCGAAAAACAATCCGGGCCATGGATAGAGCGGCTTCCCAATTGGGAAGTGAGTATTCACCCTCCGGAGAGGGATCTGAGTCAGAGTCGGTACCAGAGTTTGTCCCCGACTTCCCGGAAAGGTTCAGACTGACAAATGAACCTTCTGACTCCCCTCCTGCCCAAGCAGCAGCACACTCTGAGTCGTCTGAAGGCTCAACTGCAGGGAGTGATCTTGAATACTCCACCTCACCAACAACATCTCTATCAGGTGAGAACTCCGAAGAAGAAGAGGCAGGGGATGAGACCCAGACAGGGGGTGAACCCCGAGTAGGGGGGGTTGAAAGAACAAGAAAACCGGAAGCATGGAAAGATTGATTTGTGAGTGAACCGGCATTTCATAAATTCCGGGAATGGTGGCCTGAGAGGAAATTGATCCTAGAGCGTAAATTCATCACAAGGGACCTTTTGCCAGATAACCCCAATGTGAAGGGACAATTCAGGGAGAGGAAAGGCTGGGACTATTTAACTTGCCAGCTGCTGGAGGCAAATGAGCACCTCGTCAAGGCATTCTACACTAATTTGGCTTTCCTGAAAAAGGACTCCAAGGCGACTAAAGTACCCAATCTGACTATACCTTTTTATGGGGAGGAAATAAACAACTACCTAGAGTTCGATGATGAGGATGAGTCGGAGTACTTGAAGAAATTTAGAGCGGGGGATGAGGCCCGTTCATGGATGGCGGAGCACTTGGCTATACTAGGTGAAACCCCAGACTGGTTGCAAGAAGGACATTAAATTTTGAGGCCAAAGGTTGGGAAACGTTCGTGTGTAGAAGACTCGACCCCACCTTCCATGAAAATTCTCTTCCTCTCAGACGGGCTGTGTTGATTGCTTCTATCATGGCAAAGATCCTGATCAATGTCGGGAATGTGATGTCAAGGGTTATCAACCGGGTGGTGAATGAAGGTGATACACCCTATCCCTTCCCTAATTTCTTGACCATGTACCTTGAAGATTAGAAAGTATAAAAGAGGAAGTTTGATGTAAAATTAAAGCCAAATGCTCCGTTCTCCTAGTACAGCCTTCAGGGTGATGACAACCCCAAAAGAAAAGGTTTCAAAGGTAAAGCCACCGCTTCCACTGGCCAGTCTGAAGAGCCAATGGTTGTAGTGGCATCTTCTCAACCTGCCTCAGCCACCCCAGACATTGCTGGCCCGTCCACTTCAGCAGCCCCAGGCATTCCTTAATCGCGGGCATACCCTCTAACTGTCCCACCATCTGAGCCAGACCCTATCCAGTATCTACAACTGGATGCATGCAACTACTTCTAAGGTGTCTGTCCTTTCCATGACAGTGGCAGCCCAAGCTGCACCTCCCCCACCACAGGTCCCACAGTCCGTGGAGGACGCTATCAAGGAACTTCTTGACAACCATAAGAAAATCCTTGATAACTAGAGGTTGATTTTGTACACCGTTGGTTCTTATGGGAAGGCACTGACGGATCTTGCAAAGGAGACCAAGAAGCTGAGGAAAACTCGTGCCTCCAAGGAGTCAGTGAAGAAGCTAAGGAAAGAGGTGGATAAGCTGAAGGAGGATCACCTGCCATTAGACCTGCTGCTGCAGGACCCTACTGCCCAGCCTGAGCTAGAACCGGAGATTGAGAGGCCTGCAAATAGGGGGCGAGTGCTTCCCCGTACAGAGGGCATCGTGATAGAGTTGGCAGACCCATATGGAGATACATCGAGTCAGCTATAGCTGCCAGTACATGCCCAGGTTACATAGGAGGTCCAGGTCTAAGTCCCGATGGAGACACAGGGTTTTGGGGACCAGTCACTGGTTCCCATGCAGTCCACAGACCCTGGGACCCACACTGAGGATCCTATGCAGACGGAGGGCCTATAGGGAGTTTCTCTTTACTCTCTCTCCTTACTTTTGAGCTTATTTTTCTAGTTATCATTGAGGACAATGCTAGCTTTCATTTGAGGGGGTAGCCCTATTTTGGTTGGATTTGGATGACTGTATAAATTAGATACTATTTTTATTATGCTTTCTTTTTTATTTTGGTATGTACATAAACTTTACTATTCTAGTACTTTTCGTATTTTTGCACTTTATGGTCTGTATATAAAGTTACTTTCTAATGTATATATTCATTACCCCTTATGTATATTCGATTAACTCCCCTCTTGTATATATTCATTCTACTTTACGCATTTTATTTTACGTATTTTTCCTTTTTATAGCTTCTTATTTTATTTTTGTAGCTTCTTGTTTTGAATTTTTCGCGTGCAATAAGCCTTTGATTTTCTTAATACCACGGTTCTTTGCAAAGGCAAAATTTGTGTGAACCGGGTGGCTCTTCCGCAGGATGGATGGTGTGACAACTTTCTTAAGGGTTTGAGTCTGTTTTTCTTGTTGCTTTTGTGTAAATATTAGTTGGTAAGGAATGGTACCTCAAGCAAAGCTTCACTTGGGCCTAACACATTTGCCTTTGATCCTATGGTAAAAAACAAATCGTTGTGTTTAGGATGGTGAAAGTCGTGATCTTGAGACTCTTGTGTTTGCCGATAATCATCAAGTGGTTTTTCGGGACCATTGTGTTGCTCAAATCATAGATAAGGTCGTTGTGGGCCCCCGACTCTGTTTCTTTAGCAATCCCACAACTTGAGTGGTGAGAGTTTGAATTGCAAGTCCAAGTCTCGTGCTATTAGTCTAGAACTTGCCCTGAATGTTTGTCTAGGCGAAATTCTAAGTGTAGTTTGACTTGAGATGTGATTATAGGCTCTCATTGATCCGAACAGTGACTTGAACATTTCCATATCCTACCAATGACAATTTTCCTAGTCAATCCTTTTGAGCCTTAGACCTTTTTCTTTCAAAATACCATGATACAAGCCTTTACCAATTTTAACCCTCTCTTGGCACCCCTTCTTCCCTTAGCACAAGGCAAAAACGTAAGTTTGGGGGAGAGATGAGGAATGCAACAAAGTGAAAAAGAAGGTACAAAAAGGAAGAAAAAGAAAGGCAATGAAAAAGAAAGAAAAGAAAAATCAAAAAGCCAAAAAGAATGAACAAGTTAGAAGAAATAAAAGGGAATCAATGAAAAGAAAGAAATTAAAGGTGTGGTATGTTTAGAAAGGATAAAAATGATTGAATTGAACAAGAAGGAGTGACAGTGTGTCTCTCTAACCCCTCAGAAAGAGCTAATTGACTCAAGAAGTCAAGAGAATGTGAAACAAATGAAGTGCTTAAGGGAAGATAGAACTCACATGTACCAAATATTTCCTACCTTAAACCAAAAGCCTTCATCATGTGTCCACAAAAGTCCTATATGATCTTGAGTTGAATGAAGCTTACATTAGTGGCGACTCACATAAGGGGCAAACCTATGGTACTTTGAGCCGGACTTGAGTCTTTTCCTTGAGAGAGATGAGTGAACTCTGTTATAGAGGGAGCCTATCTTCACAATCACCCAAATCTTGCTCAAGTCTTCAAGAATCAAGGAAGATAACCACTAGATTGTCCTCCATCTGGGTAAGTCCTACTTCCAAGATTTCATTTAAGAGATTATGAGTTCAAAAATATATTGTGGGATTAGAAATAGGCCATGCATGTGGGACTAAGTTGTAGTATGTGATATTAAAGAACTAATTTGGGTAGTACTGTTAAAATTGGTTGAGGGAAGAAGGAATTTCCATTTCTAGACCTTGTAGTCTACTTCACATGTTAGGTGTTTGATGAAATTCCTAAAAGAGTTACACCATGGGTAATCTTTCTAGTTATTAATCGATTTTCGCTTTCTCCTTATAGATTATTATTGCTAGAGATGTTGGTGCATTGTAGTAACTTAGAGAAATCTCAACCAGGTATGTTGGCTAAATTTTATCTCTCGAAATGGAATTCCATAATAGTTTCTGTAAGTTTAAGTACAATCGACTCAAAATATCTAAATCCTACATTCCGGGTCATCCCGTATGAACTCATAAAGCTTGATTATTTCGAATGAGCCTTATATCAAAATATAGACGTTTATTGTATGGATTCATTATTAAAATGGTATGACTCTGAGTCGTAATTTAAATGAATACTAGCATACCCATTTGGGTGAGGAAAACTCGATGTATTTATTACTCCTAGATGCCCATACGTGTTCTAAATGCCTTGATTGAGTGTGTTTAGCCGATGATAGACTATAAAGATACTTGAAAACGAATTAAAAGAACAAGGGAATATGGAGTGTGGGTAATACATATACATACATACATATATATATATATATATATATATATATATATATATATATATATATACACGTATGATTGTGCCTAAGGAGAATATACATATATGAAATGGATTATGAAACGAGCCTCGACTCAACTGTTTAAGATAACTTGTAGAATGTGAAATTTGCCTAAAAGCTCTTTGAGGTATGTATGGATGACTCCTTTCTTATTAGAATCGAATCATTGGTGTTGAATACTTGGTATGAGTCCCTTACTTGATCATATGGAATTGATTTCTTAATGTGCTATGTTGAAAGGTTTCTGTTCCCAAATTATTCTATGTGTTACCATGTCTCCATGCTACTTGAAAATGTGAATTATGATTCTTCATGCTCCTTTTATGTGATGACCCAAAGGGTCATCTTATTAATTAAGACTCCATTCCAGGATACTAGGCCTTCAAAATACTAATTTTAATTATCTCAATTTACATGCGCAGTCCGAGAGTGAATCCGCAAAACTTTTAGGTGAAAATACGAGAGCTAGAAATTTCTAGAGTTAAAATTTGGTTCTAGTTGACTTTGGTCAATATTTTGAGTAAAAGGACCCAGATCTGCGTTCTGATGATCCCGAGAGGTCCACAGTAAAATATGGGACTTGGACGTATGCCCGGAATCGAATTCCGAGGTCCCTAGCCTTAGAAGATAATTTTTGAAGAAAATTGTTCTGCTGGTTAATTCAAGAAATAAAGAAATAAAATAATATGTGAAATTTATGATATCAGGCACGCATTTTGGTTCCGTATCCCAGAACAAGTTCGTTATGTTATGTAAGTCCTATCTTTGAAGTTTCATGAGAATCAAAGTTGATTTGATGTGATTCGCACATCCGGTTGAAAAGTTAGAGAAATTAAGTGTTCTTGAGAAAATCAGGAGTTTTGAGGTTAAATTCGTAGCTTTGATGCTATGTTGATGATTTGATCGCACGAGAAATCCCGAATGATGTTTTTAGACTTGCGTGCATATTTGGTTTGAAGCCCCGAGGGCTTAGGTGAGTTTCGGATAAGATTAGACTATGTTGCGCTTGTTTTTTACGCTTCATCGTCGTTTCTTCAGGCATAAAATGACACCGCACTAAGAAAATGAACTCCAAATTTAGATTTTATTGAACCATTAGATCCGTATCGTAATTACAGAGCCATAGGAAAAAGAATCATCGAATTTGGACATCGTATAAGGATGTTAGGCCCATTTTAGTGTCGGAAAAATACTGCTGGTGCCGGATGTCGCAAATGCGACATCCGCAGCCTATTAAATATGGTTTTTGACGGGAGTTTTACCCATTCTTCAATTCTCTCAAACCCTAAACCTCCATAGGCGATTTTTCAAAGACCCAAACTTCTCCAAATCATTTGTAAGTTATCTCTAACTAATTCCTTTCATTCCTTAACAACTTTTAACAAGATTTCAACCAAAAATCTAGAATTTTCATGGAAAAAATTGAATTTTGGGTAGAACTTATGAATTTAAAAAATTAGGAAATTGGACCTCGAATTGAGGTCGGATTCCAATACCAATTGCGTATTCGGGCTTGGGGGAGATTGGGTAAACAGGTTTTGGTCCGAACCTCGAGTTTAGAACAAGTGGGTCCGGCGTCGATTTTTGAATTTGAATAGGAAAACATAGGTGAATCATTGTTTTTCAATAAAGTTGATTCCTTAGGATATGATTGATAACATTGAACCAATTGTGATTAGATTCGAGCGGATTAGAAGCAAATTCTAAAGGGAAGACAGTGCTAGAGCAGTGAATTGCTTGTGAGATCGAGGTAAGTGTTTGGTCTAACTTTGACTTGAGGGAATAGGAGTCCCCACTTGTTTGCTATGTGAAATGCATGAGTGTGGTGTATAGGTGAAGTGACGTGTATCTATGCACCACCAAATTTGCCTGTTAAGCATGATCCATTTTCCGTTCCCAACTTTACTCATTCTTGTATTAATTGTTCTATGTCCATTATTGTCTCTATGACTATTTGGATTTGTTACTTTGTTGTTAAATATTGTGGTGGTTATTTTGGAAAGAGTATTGGTTGTTTATTTGGTTCCCTTGTGGTACAAATGATTGAGCAGTTTGACATTATTTTTAAGAAGTATATATATTTATGTTCCTGTTGGTTTCATGGTTGAGAAGATATTGATGAAGTTTTATGAGAAAAATACAGTTTCTTACTTATTATTGTTGAGACAAAATATTGTGAAAGGATTGGCCTGAATTTTGAAATTTATGAATAAATTGATATGATATGTCTGGTGGGAGCGAGTTGCACGCCGCAACAAGGAGTGATTAGGGTGGACAGGTGGGATCAGGTTGCACGCTGCAACATGAGTAATAAGGGTGATATATTTAAGGAGGAGCAATAAGGGTGGATAGGTGGGAGAGGGTTACACGCCGCAACAAGGAGCGATAAGGGAGGACACTTATATTTTTACTGAATTTCAAAGAAAATAAAGATTTGAAAAGCTCAAATGTTTATTTTACTATTTTTCATATTTTTGGCACTACTTTTATTTAAAGTCTAAAGTTTGAAAACTTGGAAACTATTTGAGGATTGGTTATAGCTGAGGCCTAGAAAAGGCGGCTGAGTTATTTTATTATTGTTGCAGTATTTAAATTTATTTGTTTAGATTTCCTTCTTGCTTCATATATTGTTGTTACAGGTTAAGTTACATTGCCCCGCCTTAGCCTCGTCACTCTGCACTCTTTTGTGCAGTTCCAGGTACTGATCAGAGTTAGGAGATTTTAGTAGTTGATGTCATTTATTTGAGACACGAGGTAGATCTGCTAGTGTCCACAGATTCCTGGTGTCTTCACTTATTTTCGGATACTGTTTTACTTCTTTCAAAACAGATATACAATTTCTTTAGCCCATTATTTGTAGCATTCTTAGTAGTTCGTGAATTGTGACACCAGTCATTGGGATAGTCCTATAATTAGTAATTTAGTTAGAGGCCCGGTTTGGTTATTCATTATTATTTTATTTGTGGAATTGTGAAATGGCAGTAATAAAGATTAGTTTATTTTGAATTATTTGTCATGGTTGAATGGATTTTAATGGAAACTGACTAAGTAAATTTTAACATTGGCTTGCCTAGCAAGTGTAGTGTTAGGCGCCATCACGATCCCGAGGGTTGAGAATTTGGGACGTGACATTTTATTATGTATATAATTCATTATATGTTGGTTCTTGTTAATATGGAGAATAATGCTACTGAACGAATGAAAAGGGAAACAAACTCGAATTGTAAAATGCGTCCAAGTGCCAGGGACTATGTCATAGTTGAGGAGAAAGAAATGTGAATTGATTAATTAAATTAAATGGTTATGATGTGACTTACATGTCTCATTCTTTTTGTAAAGTTTGTTGTTCCCCTTTGATTTCATGTGATTCTCCGGTTTCCATGTACTCATACTCTTGGTGGTAGAAATTGTTGTAATTGTTATTGATTTAAACTATGTACGGTGGGATCGGGTTGCGCGCCGCAATATGAGAAATAAGGGTGATATGTTGAGGAGGAATAAGGATGATATGTTGAGGAGGAATAAGGGTGAAATGTGATTGTCTGGAGGGATCGGGTTGCATGCCGCAATAAGGAGTAATAATGGTGGATATGTTGGATCGGGTTGCGCCCCGCGACAAGAGGAATAAGGGTGATATATTGAGGAGTAATAAGGGCGGACATGTGGGATGGGGTTGCACGCCGCAATAAGGAGTAATAAGGGTGAATGCAATCGGAGTAAGAAACTATGTGACCCTTACTTGTGATTCTCTATTCCTGAGAAGTGCTATGTGATTTCCATGACTGCCTTCCTACCTGTTTAAATGATTCTCTTGAAAGCTTGTGTGACTCCTTAATTGATGTTGTGATGGTGCTCATGTTTCTCATTGAATTCTTCTTATTGCATTACTGATCTTTCTAAGGATATTGTGTTACTTTCGTAGGTTGACTATCGTTAGGTTTCGCGTAGGTATTTGGATATTAATGATTGTGACTTGATTGTTTCTATGGTTTCCTTATTCTTGTATGGTTATTCTATTTTGAAAGATGATTTTTAGTTTACATACTAGTACTATTCGACAGTACTAACGTCTCTTTTGCTGGGGGCGCTGCATCTTTAATGGATGCAGGTGTTTCTACAGTAGGCGGCAACGATCAAAGATAGCGGTATGTTCCTCCCAACTAACTTGGTGATTCCCACTTCATTTCGGGGTCCTGTGTCATTTGGTTATTGTGTATTATTCATTTGAGGTATAGCCGGAGCCTTGTTGCCGACATTTTCATATTACCTTTCAGTTGTATTTAGAGGCTCCGTAGACAGGTTGTGGGTGGTGTCGGGTATTGGAATTAAACCAGAAATATTGGTGTTTGGAAAATATGTTTTTCATCATATATATATATAAATTGTAATATTCTGGATATTATAGTTGAAACTGCTAATGAAAAAAAGAATGGAAGTTAATGAAATATTTATAAAGTATGATTGATAGAATTTATCTCTTATTTATTCATACATTAGTTTGGGTAGAATGAAACCTAACAGGCTTGCGCAGTCGGGTTTACTCGGTTGAGCGCCGATTGTGCTCCTTGGTTTTGGGGCGTGACACACCTATAAGATTATCAGTGAAAAACTTTAGGCCAATCTAGAAGCAGCTCGGAAGGAACATGCCGGTCTGGTCGAGCAGGAAAGACGAGTATTCGAACTTAGTGATGGCGATTCAGACACACTGGCTAACAAACCGAACTCGTAGGTCCAGAAGAGACTTGACCAGATCGAGCGACTCTAAGTAGAGGTGGAAATGGTGAAGGCTGAGGCCGAGTATGGAAAAGGAATATGGAACGCCCAGCCTCGGAAAAGGAAACTGCCCGAGAGCAACTGGCTTCGACTGAGGTTCAGCTCCGGGCTGCAAAAGAGAAAACCTTGGTGCAGGCCAAGAAGATCGAGGAGCTCTAATATTAGCTGAACTCGACTATTTCTGGTCAAGAGAATCTGGCCAAGGAACTCGAGGCGGCCAAATCAGAAATGGTTGTTGCCAAGACCGAGGGCTGATGATAAAGTGGCCCAGTTCAAGGTTGATGTCGAGGCAATTTAGGCGCATGCTATAAACATAGTGACGTATGCAAGGTGGCAAGCTCGAAGGGAGTCCCTCGAGGGAGTCCATGCTCATAACTTCGATATACTGGCTGAAATCGAGAATGCCAAGAAGATTCCTAGGGTGTAAGAGAGTTTAAATGCGGGGAAGATCCCGAGGATGAAGATGCTGCCTCTGATGGGTGCCAGGACTTTTAGGCCCTTAGATGTTTTTGTTTTTTGCACTTTTTTTGAGGCCGTTCAGCCTTAGTAAAAAATTTTATTGGGTTGTTTGGCCGTTGTTAAAATAATATTTGTTATGAATATATGTAAGGCTTTGTTTCCCTTTCTCGGCTTTCGATTTTTTCCCTTTGCTTTCTTATTTACATTTACAAAAGTGCCTTAGCACGAAATAATCAGGTTATGTTCAATGTTTGACCAAAATGTTGCCTTTACATTAGTTTGTGTTAAGACATTCTTTGGGGTTTTAGTGCTACCGTGAATTCCTCCCAAAGTAAGTAGCTGAGATTATAGTTCGTCGAGGGTGGCCTTTAGAATCGGTTATGAAAATCTTTTTTTTGAAGGCCTCGTTTTTATTACAGGTCTCGGACATCTCCGAGTCGTGTTAATATGGTTGTAGCCTTTTAGTTCGGGAGCTTCTCATTGCACTTGATTTCCTGTGCGATCCGGGCTTGCCCAAGATAGCAGTCCCCAAGCGGGGGTGGCCTAGCCTTTAAAATTCGGGGGTTGCCTAATATGTCTTATACCCCCGAAGCCCAGTGGCTTGGGTCGTTCGAGTTTGTTTTCGGGCGGTAGTCCCCGAGTGAGAGAGTGATTATTCAAACGCCATTTATAAGCGGCTTTTAGGCTTGTTACCTTTAGGGGATCGGAAGTAGGAAGTTATTTAAGGATTGTAGAGAAGAAATTTTAAGACATATTAAAATATAAGATGGTTGCAAAGAAGATACTTCTCTTTATTCTTGTGCGTAATAAGGATGTATGCGTACATGCTTTACGTTAGGGTTAGAGCAGTCTACGTGGGCATAGTTTATCAGACCACATGGTCCTTACATTGGATCCTATCAATCGAGACCCTTCAATTCTGGATATAACTAGATTCTTATTGCACCTAAAGACCAAGAGAATCACTTTCACTTGTCTGTATGGCACTTTTTCATTCTCGCGGATGCCATTTGGGTTATGAAATACACCAGCAACTTTTCAGTGGTGTATGATGGAAATCTTCATTGATATGGTGGAGAACTTTCTCGAGGTTTTCATGGATGGTTTCTTTGTCGTGGGGGATTCTTTTGAAGAGTGCTTGGATAACCTGGATAAGGTATTGGCACGTTGTGAGGAAACTAACTTGGTGCTTAATTGGGAGAGATTTCACTTTATGATCGAGTAGGGCATTGTCCTCGTCCACAAGATTTTCAAGAATGGTATTGAGGTTGATAAAGCAAAAATTAAATTGATATCCAAACTCCCTCCCCTACTTCCATCAATGGAGTGAGGAGCTTTCTAGGTCACGCGGGGTTTTACCGCTGGTTCATCAACGATTTTTCTAAGATGGTGAACCCATTGTGAAAACTCTTGGAGAAAGATTCCAAATTCGTTTTCCATGATGATTGTATGAAGGCATTTGAACTACTCAAGTATAAGTTGATTACCACTCCTATCATTATCGCGCCTAATTAGAGCTTACTATTTGAGCTCATATGTAATGCAAGCGATGTGGCGGTTGGAGCGGTATTGGGGCAAATAATTAACAAGATATTCCATCCGGTCTACTATGCTAGTAAGCCCATGAACGAGGCCCAAGTCAAATATACGGTGAACGAGAAAGAACTCCTAGCCATTGTCTTTGCTATGGAAAAGTTCTTCCCGTACCTAATGTGTACCAAGGTGATTGTTCACACCGACCATGCAACACTTCGTTATTTGATGAGCAAAAAAGACTCTAAGGCAAGATTGATGCGGTGGGTACTTCTTCTACAAGAATTTGTCTTGAAATCTAAGACCACAAGGGGAGTGGAAACCAAGTGGAGGACCACTTGTCCCGATAGAAGGAGGAGGGGAGGCCACATGATGGCCTTGAGATCGATGATTCATTTCCGGACGAGAAACTCCTTTCCATGTCTATGACCATGATGCCTTGGTTTGCTGATGTGGCCGACTATCTTGTGAGCGACATTATTCCGAATGAGTTCTCTTCAAACCAAAGGAAGAAGCTCAAACGGGAATGCTTGGACTACTATTGGGATGAGCCATACCTCTTCAAAATATGCACTGATGCTTTGACCTCTAAGACCAATAGCACAATGCATATCCCCTTTGCTCTCAATCTTCCCCCCATTTCATCAAGTGTTGAAGCCAATCTGCATCTTCATTACTAGTATCTTAATTTCAATGCTTTAGATTCTTTTTTTTCTTTGTTTTATTTTTATAGCTAGGGTTAAGTACATGCCTAAAGTGTCAATAGATGGTCAAATCTTCCTTAACATTATGTGGGTATTGTCTTAAATGTTAAATGGGGCCTAGGTAAGTAGTTAATCTTGCTTAATTGTTAAAAGCCATGTTTAATTAGTGAAAACCCTTTTAGGGTTCGTAAGTCAGTGTCTGTGTTATTTGAATTATACGGCCGCACACATTTTTGTGCGGTTCGCGATTCCCTAAGTTAGGGAAAATATGATAAGGACATTGTGCGTTCACACTCAATTTTTTGCGTTTCGCAGTGGACTTGTGCGGCCGCACTCATTTTTGTGCGGTCCGCACAATTGAAACTTTAGAGACCCAGTAGGACATTGTGCGGTCGCACTCAAAATTATGCGGTCCGCAATAGATTTGTGTGGCCGCACTAATTTTTATGCGGCCTGCACTGAGGCAACTTCAGATACCCCAGTAGTCTAAACCTGGGGTTGTGCGACCACACTCATTTTTGTGCGGTCCGCACTAATTTTTGTGCGGCCCGCACTACCCTTTTCTGATAGTGTGTACTTCACTTTCAATCTTGATTGTATATACATTATGAGATAAAATTCTAACTTATTTCCACTACTTGTGTGTTGCAGATAATGGTTTGCTCACGTGGCAGAGGTGATACATCGTAAGGGAGGACATAACCCTCCCGAGACCGGGGTCGAGGCAAACCAACCTGCCATTTTCAGATCAAAAGGTCCTAAACAAGAAAGCTACAGATAAAAGACCACCTCATAAACCTCCAGATACCAGTGAGTACCTCACATCCAGGGAAGCTTCTGAGGGTAACTCCGTGCAAGCACAACCGGAAGCCTAATCACAACAATTCCCAAGGAGACTCCGCCTTGTTAATGAATCAACTTCGGCTAATCCCATTAATTTGGATGATGATGATGAAGTCTCGGACGGTGGGAGAGGGGGTGATACTACAGTTGGGGGTTTATAAAGATCAAGGAGGCCGGAGTTATGGGAAGACAGATTCTTTAGTGCCAAGGCCTTTGCCAAATTCAGAGAATGGTGGTCACATAGGTCGCTCACTCTTGAGCGATAATTCATGATGAAAGATTTGGACAAAAACAACGCCAATGTCCTCAAAAAATTCCAAGAGCGCAAAGGATGGAAATGGTTCACCTCTAGCATGTTAGATGCAAATGAGCACCTGGTCAAAGAATTCTATGCCAACGTTGCTCAAATAAAAAAGGGTACCAAGGTGACAAAATTCCGAAATCTCAAAATCTATTTTGACTCCTGTGCACTGAACCCATATGTGAGGTTTGAAGAAGTAGAAACAGGGCAATACTTGGAACATCTAGCTATGGGTGATGCAATTCGCCCGTGGCTAGATGAGATTCTGGCAATTCGAGGGACAACAAATCCATGGCTCACAGCAGGAATTCAAATAGTCCGAGCCGCCTTAAACTTTGAAGCAAAAGGGTGGCAAACATTCGTTTGCAACCGTCTTAATCCATGCCTCAATGAAAACATCCTCCCAATTCCCCGTGCAGTTTTAGTGGCTTCCATCATGGCCGGATATCCTATAAATGTGGGACCCTGATGTCTTACAATATTTCCAATGCGGTCCAGAAAAAAAGGAGAGGTCATATCCCTACCCCAACTTCCTCACAGAGTACTTCCAAGATCAAGGGTGGAGTCAAGGCATTATGATGTAGAGGTGAAGGCAAAGAAGCCTTTTTCATGGTACCACCTCCACGGAGATGACAACCCTAAGTTCAAGGGTAAAGATACAACCTCTACTGGCCAGTCTGAAGAGCCAACAGTAGTGGTTACTGATTCAGTTGCCGAGACTACCACATCAGCCGACACTTCCACCGGAACAACAACTATGCCACCTTCATCTTTTGGACCTCCTTCTTCAGCTAGACTATAAGTGCCATAACCAGTGTCGGCCTCATCTACTTACCCTCAAACTGCACTGTGAGTCTCCCAAACACTGGCGAGTCGCAACAACTAGATGCAAGCAGCTACCAGAAAGCTGACTGCCATATCCAATGTTGTTGTAGCACAGTCATCAGCCCCAACAGATCCTCAGGTACCTCCATCAGTGGAGGAAACATTGAAGAAAATTCTGGACTACTATAAGGTTATCATTGAGACTCTGGCGATGCATAGGAAGGTGATCAAGGATTTGGGCAAATAGGTCAAGAAGATGCAAAAGACCCAGGAATCAAAGGAGACGGTGGATAAGCTATGCAAAGAGGTTGAAAAGATTTCATATGTAGGAGATCTTCCATTGGAATTACTCATGGAGCAGTTTCAGCAGTACCAAAGACATCAGAGGCAATAGCCGGCCAGTTTGAGGAGCCGGCTGCAACTACACACACTGTAGAGGAGATGATACAGATGCTCAGCAACCTAGTTGTCCCTCAACCAGGAGATGATGATATACAGTAAGAGGAGACAGAGGGTGCTGAGGATACCATGCAGGTTGAGGACCCCATGCAGACTGAGACCACATAGGGAGTTTTCTTCACTCTCTACCCTATCCCTGTTCTTATTTTTATTAGCATTGAGGACAATGCTTATTTTCATTTGGGGGTGGTCCATTTTGATTGACATTGACATTTGGTATGTAATAACTATTACACTATTTTTTTCCTTTATCTTTATTTTTTCTTATGTATATATTCGCTTTACTTCATTTTGTATATTCAGTTTACCTTCTGTAGTTTACTTCATAGCTTCTTTAGTTTGTTTTTCCTTAGTAGCATAACTTCTTATTTACTTTAGTAGCTTCTTTTTAATTTGTTAGCTTCTTTTTACGTTTTGTGTAAATAATAAGCCTTTGGTTTTCTTAATGTCACGGTTCTTTCCCAAGGTGGATGTTGTGTGAACTAGGTGACTCTTCCCAACGATGGATGGCTTGGCAACATTCTTAAGGGATTGAGTCCATTTTCTTTTATGCTTTGGTAAATATAGTAGTAATGAATAAAAGTGTCTCAAGCAGGCTTCACTTCGTACTAACACATTTACCTCCGACCTTATGGTTATAAACAAAGTTGTTGGCATAAAATAGCTCTAGTTGTGACCTTTAGACTCTTGTGTTGACTTAAACAATCATCGAGTGGATCAGTCGAGCCATGTGTGATTCTCAATCTTAACTAGGGTTGTTGTGGGACCTCGACTCTGTTCTCTTTAGCAATCTAGCAGCTTGAGAGGTGAGGTATTGAATTGCAAGTCCATGTTCCAGTGCCAATAAGTCTAGAACTTTCCCCGAATGTTTATTTAGGCGAACTTCTAAGTGTAGCTCGGCTTGAGAAATGATTGTAGGCTCTCCTTGATCCAATTTGAAAATTGAAAACTTTCGTAGCCTACCAATGTGATATCCCTAGTCAATCTCTTTGAACCGAAGCCCTTTTTCTTTCAATAACCACATTACAAGCCTTTATTCGTTTTATAATGACCCTCTCTTGGCACCCGATCTTTCCTTAGCATTCCTGAAAAACAATTGGCAAAAGCATAAGTTTGGGGGAGAGACGAGGAATTTGAAATTGATAAAAGGCACAAAGAAGAAAAAGAAACGAAGAAAAGGGAGGGCAAAGAAAAGAAAGAAAGGCCAACAAGAAAAATTTCAAAAAAAAACGTGAATAAGGTAGAAAGTTGAAGGCATTCAAAGAAAACAATGATGAAAGGCATGGAGTAAATATAAAAGGAGAAAAATGAATGTCATGATCAAGAAAGAGTGAATTACGTCTCTCTAGTTCCCCCAAGGAAGAAGAAAACGACTCAAAAAGTCGAGAAAGTATAAGCCGAAAAGAGAAAATGGAGCGCTTAAGGAATGATTTCCAACAAGTCCTACCTTGATCCAAAAGCCTTCATTACATCCCGCAAACGCCCTATATGATTTCAAGTTGAGAGAGCTTACATTAGTGGTGATTTACATAAGGGGAAAGCTTATGGTTCTTAGAGCCGGACTTGTGACATTCTTTTGAGAGAGATGAGCAAACTTCTTCATAATTCTTGTTTCGAGTGTTACATTCTAAAGTTAGATTTTCTCATGAAGGGTAGATGAGGAGGAGTTTGGGATCCACAATGATCTACGTGATAAAGCGAGCTTCCTTGATGAATAAGTAGAGATTTTGACCTCTTATTTGCTTACTTTTACTTGTGTTTTAGGTAAAAATGCTTAAAGGTATTCCCGAAAACTAATGAAATGTGTTTGCTTACAGGTACGTTGCAATATGAGCCAAAGGCATCAAAATCAACTCATAAAGGAGTCAAAAGTGAACAAGAACCAAAACAAGGAAAAAAGGCCAATTGTACGGACCGCATAATTTTGGTGCGGTCTCATAAAAAGGTTCAAAGAATCAAAAACTACCAAATAAAGAGGTGCGGACTGCAAAAATGTTGTGCAGCCGCAAAAGTCTATGTGCGGCCGCACTCAATACTATGCGGACCGCAATAAACGAGGTTCATAGAGTTGACATTTGGGCAAGCTGAAGGAGTGCTGACCGCACCAATATTGTGTTGCTGCAGGATGCCAAGTGCGATCGCACCCACAATTATACGGACCGCAAGAGTGAAAAATCAGAGAGCTGGGTTCAAAGAGTGATGCCGTCCAAAGTGAAAAAGTGTAGTTCGCGTCATTTTTATACGGCCGCATAATCAAGAGCGCGCCGCACTCAGAATTGTGTGGTTCGCAGAAGTCTAGCAAAAGCCAGCACTCAGAGTCAAAGAATGCGGACCGCACCATAATTATGTGGCCGCAGATGCAAGTGTGCGACCACACACAGAATTATGCGGCCGCACAACCTCCGCATGGGCTTTTTTGTCAGATATTTTTCAGCTTAGTATAAATAGAATTTTTTGTCATTTTTAGGTTAAGTTATTTTTTAGAGGAGCACATGTGTCGTCTTAGTTTAATGCTTTTGGCAATTTTGTACTTGATTTGTCTATAAACACCAGATTTTTATCCCAAATTTAATATTATGGATTCTATCTTCAATTCTTCTTTAATTTCTGCAATTTCCATGAGTAGTTAAACACATAGCTAGGGTTGTGACCAACCCTAGTGTGGGTATTTAATGGATGTTTGATTTAGGGCTTGTTTGTGATTGTGTTAGTAATATATTTAGCCTAGTTCTTGCTAAAACTCAAGAATTAATGGTTGCAAACATTGATTCATGCCTAAATGACTTAGTCTTTACTTGAGAAAGAGAGACTAAGCCTAGGAAAGCTTGGCTAACAAGGAATTTGGGTGAACTCAAGAAATTTATAGCCCCAATTAAAGGGTTAAACCTAGAGATAGTAATACCTGACTTGAGCTAATATCACTTGTTTTGTGCAAATACCCATTTGGACTTGAGAAAGCCAAAAATGGGCAAAATCACTCAAACTACCAAGAGGTATAGAGTGAGTACTCGGGTGTGATAGCTATATTACAACCCCAACTAATCAAGCGTGCCCTGGAATTTACAACCCATTAGATAATCACCTAGGTAGAAGTCACGACCCTAGTCCCTTTAATCATTTGAAAAACCCAAAACAAAGAAATTGTTCTAAGTTTTTATTAATTGCAATCAATAGAGTAAAATAGAAGTAGAACACCAACCAAGTTTGTGGAAGTGCAACTAGAGCCAAAACTCGCACCTCATTTAGATATGCACCTAATTCCCATTTGTTAACTCCCTGTGGATTCGATCGTGATCGTTGTTGGGTTATTATTGCATCAACCGCTTCACTACATAATAGTAATGTGGATTTGGCCGAGATTAGAGGGTAATGCCCCCCAGTGTTCAAGGTCGATTGAAGTGAGGCCTCGAATACTGTTTTGATTGTTGTTACTAGTTCGTTGCCGACCTTTGATTCTAAGTTAGCACGATTTACTTGTTGCCTCGTTAAAAACCTTGCCAAAAAACCATTTGGGACAAAACCGGTTAAAGGAAAAAGAGTGCAACTCGTGCTTTCAGACCTAAAACTTTGTACTTTTGCTCGTCAAGTACCTGCAAGATTTAGTCCGAGATATAAACAAAAGAAAACGAATGGGATCGTACATTAGCAGTAATATCGTTTTAGGTGAGCTACATTCCAATTGCTCTATAACTATTCGTCGTTCATCGTCCCGAGCTTGTAGGATCCCTTTTCGGTGATCTCGATAATCTGATATGACCCTTCCCAGTTCGGGCTCACCTTTCCTTCGTTCGGGTTTTTGGTTTTCAATGTGACCTTTCTTAGCACTAAGTCCCCGATGTTGAAGTATCGAAGGTTGGCCCTTCGATTGTAATACCTTTCGATCTTTTGCTTTTCGGCAGCAATTCGAACAAGGGCGACTTCAAGCCTTTCATCCAATAGCTCTAGGCTCGTATTCATGGCCTCATCATTTGATTCCTTTGTTACATATCAGAATCTGATACTCGGCTCTCCGACTTCGACCGGTATTAGAGATTCGGCACAGTGAACCAATGAGAATGGAGTGGCCCCGTTGCTGGACTTTGAGGTCGTACGATATGCCCAAAGGACTTGGCAAGATCTCATTCCACTTTCCTTTGGTGTCGGTTAACCTTTTCTTAAGGTTTTGGAGTATGGTTTTGTTAGTCGATTTGGCTTTCCCGTTCCCACTAGGGTGATAAGGTGTCGATAAAATTCTTTTGATTTTGTGGTCTTCGAAAAACTTCGTCACTTTGCTGCCGATAAATTATCTCCCGTTGTCACATACAATTTCGGATGGCATTTCGAACCGACATATGATGTGGTCCCAAATAAAGTCGATGACTACCTTCTCTTTGACCTTCTAGTATGCCTGTTCTTCAACCCACTTAGAAAAATAGTCAGTCATAAACAAGATAAATTGAGCCTTACCTTGTGCCATGGAAGGGGGTGGATGATGTCCATTCTCCACTTCATGAATGGCCATGGAGATAAAACCCAATGTAGCAGTTCCCCGGGTTGGTTTATCATCGGGGCATGTCGTTGGAATTTATCACATTTTCGCACGAACTCCTTTGCATCCTTTTCCATGTTGATCCACTAATAGCCGTCTCTGATTACCTTTCGAACCAATTATTCAGCACCTGGGTGATTTACGCAGATGCCCTCATGGACTTCCCTTAGAACGTACTCGGTATCTACCGGTCCCAAACATATTGCTAGCGGGCCATCATACATTCTTCTTAACAAGGTTCCGTCCTTCAATAAGCTGAATTGGCCGCTTTTTTGCGCAGGGATCTCGATTCTTTTGGATCTTAGGGCAGTTTACCAATTTTCAAATACTCTACGTATTTTTTACGACCCAAAATCTATTAAAGGTCGTGATGGTGTCAGACACCACTGTTAGGCTAGCCAACACTAACTTAAATTCTTGTTTTTAATATTTTTTTAAAATCGTAAATTTCCTTCAATGTAACTAGTAAAAGATAATCTTTACAGAATAAATAAAAATGTTTACAATTTCAATACTGAATATCCCATAATCATCCCGGAACCCGGGGTCACGAGTGCATGAGTATTTACTAGGAAATAAAATACAATAACTGTCCTGAATATAAATTGGACAGAAAAGAAAATACAAATACTCTAAAGGAGACTCTGCTGGCTGCGGACCAGCTCATAAGATGCAGCTCACTTAAGACTCCGTATAAACCATGTCGCTGCTCCAAGTAGGCCACAAGACATACATGTGTTTGTACAACAAAATGTACAGCAAGTGTAGTATGAGTACGAAAACAACGCATACCCAGTAAGTGTCCAATCTAACATCGAAGAAGTAGTGACGAGGGATCGACTTTGACACTTACTAATAGTCCAATAATAGCAGGTACAATAAAGAAGTGAATAAATATGAGACAGAGTAAATATATGAAGCAAACAAGTATAAAATACATGGTACAATTTCCCTCTTTACAATTTACTCAGCTCTCAACTAGCAAGTTCCCTCTGTAACCGGAGCATATACATGGATATAGTGTATTTCATCAAAGAGGTTGTCATAATTCAAATCAAGGGAAAACCCTCAGATACACTAGCTTCTTGCCAAATATTACGCACGATTCCATGAGGATAATATATATAGTAAATGTCGAGGCGTACGGCCCGATCCAACATAAAAGTAAATTGTGCAGTGACGAGGGTCGAACGACGCGAATCATAGATGCATCTATTAACCTAAAGAGGCCAACGGCCCGCTCCCATGAGAGTGTGTACATAAATTCTGCAGAGGTGAACGACCCAATCCAATAAGAGTAGTAGAAGGAAATACCCCTCGCGAATCATACATGCGACGCTGTCAAATATAAACTTAACATTAAAATCACATCTCTTTTTTGATTCTTTTCAAAATAAGGGAAATTCAGCTTGTAGCTCTTTAAGGAAATTACCCCACTCGCGACACATACATGCGAAGAGGTTACACATAGATTTCTTAAGCTATTATAATATTCTTCAATTCCTTTCGAAATTACAAAGTTCAAACGAAACCTTTTAAATATTAAATTCTTTAATTTCAACTCCTCTCAAAAAATTTAATAAGCAAACTCAATCTCGCTCCCTCTCAAGGAAAACAATAAACATAAATCAATAACAATATCAACAAGGCATGATGTACGCCTAAAACTACCCGGACATAGGGATAACTAGTAGCTACATACGGACTCTCGTCACCTCGTGCGTACGTAGTCCCCACAAATAGAAGCACACAATATTTTAATTCACCTAAGGGGTTAATTCTCTCGTACAAGGTTATAAAGGAGACTTACCTCGTCTTAAAGCCCACTTCCGCTCACAATTTCACTTTTGAAGCCCCAACTTAGTGTCGTTCAATCCGAAACTAGTCAAACAACGTGCAAATTAATTAAAAATATACTCCAATGCTTGAAATTTACCAATTTATAAAAATTCTCAACTCCGCTCGAAATGTTGGCAGTAGGACCCATATCTCGAAACCCGATGAAACTCACAAAATCCGACAACCCATTCCGATACGAGTTCAACCATACCAATTTTATCAAATTTTGATTACAACTTGACCTCCAAATCTTAAATTTTTGTTCTTGAAAAGTTTTGCAAAAATTCTGATTTCTTCCATTTAAATCCGAAATAAATGATGAATATAACTATAGAATCATGAAGTATAACTACTTTAGGATATATAACACTTACCCCAATCCATATGGTGAAAATCGCTTCAATCCGAGCTCCAAATATGTTAAAATGGCCGAAACCTCGAAATATAGCTTATGTCCAGGTATTTACTCTTCGCAATCGTGGAAAATGCTTCGCGATCGCAAATCACAGTATTTCTCGGCCCAAAATTTGCCCTTCGTGATCGCGGAAAATGCTTCGTGATCGCGAAGAACAAATGCAAGGTCTTCCAGACCAGTGGCGAAGCCACACGGGGTTAAGGGTGGTCAACTGACCACCCTTCGTCGAAAAATTGCACTGTGTACGTAGGTAAGATATTACGTTTTAGAGGTATATAATACATATTGAACACCCTTTGTCGGTAAATATTTTCACTACTTTTAAATTTGAACACCCTTGAAAAAATTTCTAGCTTCGCCACTGCTCCAGACAGCCTCTAGTATAATGGTCATAACTTTTTGTACAAAACTCTAAATTGCAAATAGTTTAACTTTTTTAAAACTAGACTCCAAGTAATACAACTTTCATATATTGCTCATCTTTAGTTCCTTATAAATTACGAGATATAATATTCCAAAGTCAGCCTTGTGCAACACAAACTTCTTTTTCGCGATTTCCAAACTCTTCCCGGATATGCTGTAGTGTAACACTCATAACTTTTTGTACACAGCTTCAAATGCCAAATGGTTTAATTTTCTGAAAATTAGACACAAAGGGATACAACTTTCAAATTTGGATCATGTACAAGTTTTTTTATAGATTGCAAAATACAAGCTTCTAAAGTCGGGTCAGTACATCAGAAACTTTCCTCTACACGATCGCGAAAGTACCTCCGCGATTGCGAATCACTGGCCAATTTCTCTCATTTTACTCATCGCGACCATTTCCCTGCGATCGCGTAGCACACTGCTGTAGCAAAAAACTAGCAGCTAAAAATGGCCTAGAAATGGTCTGAAACCACCCCGAAACTCACTCGAGCCCCTCAGAACCCCATCCGAACATACCAACAAGTCTCAAAACATATCACAAACTTAGTCGAGGCCTCAAATCCCATCAAACAATGCTAAAAACACGAATCACACCCTAATTCGAGTCTAATGAAACTTAGAAATCCAATTTCTACATTCGATGTCGAAACCTATCAAATCACGTCCGATTGACCTCAAATTTTGCACGCAAGTCACATTTGACATTATGGACCTACTCCAACTTCCAGAATCGGATTCCGACCTCGACATCAAAAATTCCACTCCCTGTTAAACTTCTCAAAAACCTTCAAATTTATAACTTTTGTCAAATGACCCCGAAATGAACTATGGACCTCCAACTTCACTTCTGAACACGCACCCAATACTAGAATCACCATGCGAAGCTATTTACAGACTCAGAATCCCAAACGGACATCGATAACATTGAAATAGACCTCAACCCAAATTTATGAAATTCTTCCAAAGTTCCAATTTCCTCAATAGGCGTGGAAATGCTCCCGAGTCATCCAAAACCCGATCCATACATACGCCCAAGTCCAAAATCATCATACGGACCTGTTGGAACCTTTAAATCCCGATTCTGAGGCCGTTTACTCAAAAATCAGACTTTAATCAATTCTTCCAAATTAAAGCTTCTGAAATGAGAATTTTCGTTCAGAATCAACTCCGAACTTCCCGAAATTCAATTCCGACCACGAATGCAAGTCATAATACCTGAAGTTAAGCTACTCAGGGCCTCAAACCGCTGAACGATGCGCTAGATCTCGAAATGACCGCCAGGTCGTTACATTATTTATTTCTCCAATCCCAAGTTAGGCTTGTTGAGTTTATTTTGGCGTGACCTTATTCTACTACGACCTCATAAGTTGTACGAGTGCCACCGAATTGAACTAGTCATCTTCGACCGATGATACTAAGTTTGTAAGGGCGTCGACCTCGTTATTTTGATCTTGAGGTACGTGCTGCAAAGTCCACTCTTTAAACCGATGTAATGTTACCAATAACTTATCTACGTACCTTTTTATTCGTTTTTCTCTGACTTCGAACGTTCCATTAACTTGGTTCACCACTAGGAGGGAGTCACATTTATGTTCGATCACCTTCGCCCCTATACTTTTGGCCAGTTCGAGACCTGCAATCATGGCCTCATATACGGCCTTGTTGTTAGTAAATTTCACAGTTCTAGTATATTGCCTAGCTATATTGCATGTGGGCGGCTTCAATACGATGCCAAGTCAAGACCCATTTGCATTCGAGGCATCATCCGTAAAAAGGGTCCAAATTCCTGAAGATGTCCCCGAGTTTACCAAATACTCCCTTTTGACTTCGAGTATCAGGGCTCGCGTAAAGTCGGCCACGGAATATGTCCAATTTGAGACCTAATGGTTGTCCGGGGTGGATACTCAATATCATACCTACTAATTTCTATGGCCTATTTGTCCAATCGTCCCTAGTGTTCGGGTTTATTCATTATATTTCGTAATGGGTAAGTTGTAACAACACATATAGGATGGCACTTAAAATATGATTTCAGTTTCCTAGAGGCGCTTAGCAGAGTGAGCGCCAATTTTTCTAGGCGAGGATACCTAGTTTTAGCATCACCTAAGGTCCTACTAACATAATAAATTGGAAATTGTGTACCTTGTTATTCCCGAACCAGGACTCCACTTACTGCTATTTCCGATGTTGCCAAGTACATGTATAGTTGTTTATCTGGCCTCGGTGTGTTAAGTAGCGACGAGCTCGATAGATATCACTTAAGTTCTTCCAAGGCCTGCTGGCATTTCGGGGTCCATGTGAATTTTTTTTATTCTTTAGTAATGAGAAAAATCGGTGGCTCTTGTCGGAGGACCTCGAAATGAATGGTCCCAGGGCGGCAATGTGCCCGGTTAGCCTTTTTCGTGCCTTCACGTTGTCCAATACCATGATATCTTTGATAACTTTGATCTTTTCGGGGTTGATATCGATTTGTCGATTGGATACCATGAACCCGAGAAATTTACCTGATCCGACTCCGAACGCACATTTTTCCGGATTTAGCTCCATGTTGTACTTCTTCAATATGTTGATAGTTTCCTGCAAATTCTTAAAATGTTCCTCTGCTCGTAGGGACTTAACTAACATATCGTCAATGTAAACTTTCATAGATTTCCCTATTTGTTCTTCGAACATCCGATTTACTAGGCGTTGGTAAGTGGCACCCAAACATCATCACGTGATAGCAGTTTGTGCCATACTAAGTGATGCAAGAGGTCTTTTCTTGATCATCCGGGTTCATTTGTATTTGGTTGTACCCTGAATAGGCATCGAGAAAACTAAGGATTTAGTGGCCGGTCGTGGCATCGATCATGCGATCGATGTTAGGCAAAGGAAAAGAGTCTTTGGGGCATGACTTATTTAAATCTTTATAATCCACACACATTCTTAGTATTTTCTCGTTTTTAGGGACTACTACGTTTGCTAACCATTATGTGTATTTGACTTCCCATATGGACCCTATTTTAAGGAGTTTAGTTACTTCGTCCTTGATTAAAGCATGTTTGATCTCGGATTGGGGGCCTCCTTACGCTCAGCTTGGGAGTGGTGATTTTCGGTGGGATCCATTTCATGTCGAGATGATACCTAGCAAAACAATCCATGTTAGCTATAAGAAATTGAATGAGTTTTTGCCTGAGCTGGGGAGTTAACCCCGTCCCAGGTATACCTTCCGATCAGACAAACGTTCGATCAGTATGACCTGCTCCAGCTCTTTGACCGTTGATTTGGTAGCATCGGAGTCCTCAGGGGACTATAAAGGATCGATGGACCATTGTGTTCGTCAGTCATTTGCTTGTCTGGTTGGGTCGAGGCTGGCAGCGGTGATTGCTATTTGAACCCTTATTTTTATTTCGAACTTTGCTACTTTGATGTTGCAAGTGTTGATATAGGAATTACTTCATCGACCGCAAACATCTCCTTTGCGGTAGGTTGATCCCCGTAGACTGTTTTAATCCCTCATGGCGGCGGGAATTTTAATGCCTGACGAAGGGTCAAAGGCATTTCCCTCATGTTTTGGATCCATGGTCTGCCGAACAGGGCGTTGAATCTCATGTCACCCTCGATCACATAAAACTTGGCTTCCTGGATGGTATCAACGGTATCTACTGGTAATGTTATTTCCTTTTTAGTGGTTTCACATGCCATGTTAAATCCATTAAAGACTCGGACTGCGAGTACAACTTTGTCTTGTAGACCGAGTTATTCCACGACCCTTGACTGAATGATTTTGGCCGAGCTACCTAGATCATTAGCCCGAATTCTATCTAGGAGTAAAAATATTACCAGTACATTATTACGGGGTTGTTCGATTCCTTCTGCGTCCTCATCGTTGAAAGATAGAGTTCCTTCCGTTACATAATCTCGAGTTCATTTTTCCCTGGTGATTTGTGCGTTTCAACATCGACCCTGTGGGATATCAACCCCGCCGAAGATCATGTTGATGACGTGCTGGTTCCTTTTGCTCTTCTTGCTTGTTAGAATCCTTGTTCCTGAAGTGATTCTTGGCCCAGTTGCTTAAGATCTCTCGGAGGTGCCCGTTGTTGAATAAACGAGCTACTTCCTCCTTCAGTTGTCGACAATATTCGATTATGTGACTGTGAGTGCTATCGTACTAGCATATCTGGTTAGGATCCCTTTATGTTGGATCGGTCTGTAGAGGCCGAGGCCATTTGGTATATTTGACGCATCCGATAGCTGATACAATGGCAGCAACATCGACATTAAAGTTGTATTCCGATAGCCTCGGCGCATCTTTGGGCCAGATTGACACGTCGAAGCCGCTTTTGGACATAAGTCCCCTGCTACTCTGACCTTGATCATTTATCTTTTCATTTTCATGGAATTTCACTCGGACCCTTTGCCTCTACGATCCGCATTATATGGTTCATACCGATCTCTGTTCGACCTTGGTTCTCGGTCAATATCTCTCTTGATTCTGTCGACGGGCATGATAGGGTAAATGAACCCGTAAGGAGCCCCAAGTTGATCATCTTCAAACCTTATTTTTGACTGGTACCGATTATGCACATCGACCCAAGTAACAACTGGATATTCTATCAGATTATGTTTCAACTTCTGTGAAGCCACCGAGCTTCGAACATCGAGTCCTTGGGTAAAGTCTTGAACAACCCATTCATCAGCGACTAATGATAGGTCCATCCGTTCCATTTGGAATCGAGATAAGAATTCTCTAAGCATTTCATTGTCCTTCTGTCTAACCTTGAAAAGGTTTGATTTCCTGCTTTTAACTTTGATGGCTCCAGCGTGTGCCTCTATGAAAGCATCTACAAGCATCGCAAATCAGTCAATAGAATTAGGTGGTAAATTGTGGTACCAAAGTATGACTCCTTTTGACAAGGTCTCTCCAAATTTCTGTAATAAGACGGATTCGATTTCATCATCCTCTAGACCCTTCCTTTTGGTGGCACATGTGTAAGAGGTGACATGTTTAATCGGATCGGTCGTTCCATTATACTTAGGAATTTCGGTCATGCGGAACTTCTTAGGGATCGATTTTGGAGCCGCGCTCGGGGGGGGGGGGGGGGGGGGGGGAGGGGGGGGGAGGGGAGGGTTTTTGCGCGAACTTCTTGGAATCCAGGCCTTTCAATATCGGTTGTGATCCTAGTATTTGATCTACCCTGGAATTATATGTTTCCACATTTTTATCGTTGGCCTCGAGCTTCTTCTCCCGTAATTCTATATGTTTCTTCAATTCCTCGAGCTTCTTTATAATCTCGGGGTTAGACCCCGATTCATTTTCGTTCAACCTTTAAGTGACCGGTTGATCCCTGCGGGTCACTTCCCGAGGAGGATCAGGCTCAACCCTGCTTGGTGCACAGTTTTGGTTTTGTAACTAGGTTATTGCCACCTGTTGCACCTGCAACATTTCGAAGATCACTCGTAGGCTGATCCCGTCCCATTCAACGTTTTGTGTGTTTCGAGTTGCCGATCGGGCTCCACCATGAATGTTATTTTCGGGATCAGTAGGCAAGTTTGCATCGATAGCGACATGCGAATTAGCATCAATCGGATCTAAGATCGGAATTCCAACGGGATCAGCGGGTGATATCTCATTACCGGGTGCTATGTTGTTATTTTCATCTTGGTGACCGGACTCGTTGTCAACGTGCATAGGTGCTGATTGGGAATTGGACATTTTTGTATTTTAGCTTGGAATCAAAGACACTTCAAAGAGCAAGCGTAAAGCAGTGTGTGTATAGAGATTTGTATCAAATAACCACTATTACCCTCAGCCCCAAAATGGGCGCCAAACTGTTTACCCTCAAAATCGGATAACAATTGAATTTATGTGGTTTTAAGGATACATAACATAGTTTGATACAAGTAGAGAAAATAGATTAATACTGAAATTAATGACAAGTAAATAAATGCAAACCACACAAATTGAACAATCTTAGCCTTGAAGCTTGATCGCCCTCGAGTCAAGAAATGCCTCAATCGGTGTTAGAACAAGTTAACAAGATAACAAAAAATAGAAATGATCAGTATATTTCTTCTTTGATGCGTGTTACAATGTGTTTTACAAATGATCAGGCTTCCCTTTATATAGTAGGGGAACCCTACTCTTGGTACAATTCTATACAAGGTAAAAAATCTCATGATTTGCTAATTAGTCGGCCTCTCCTTGATACGTGCCGAGATTTCCGACACGATCTCTATCTGATCGCGGATATTTCGGCCTTCCGTTACTTGACTCCACAAAGTTCCCTCGATCTCGTTCGATCCCGAAGTCACAACGATTTAACTTCGCGCTTGGGTTCGATATAATCCGGAGCCGAGCTCCAGCCCGTCACGTTTTGGTCTTGACTGATCATACAATATATGAACCCAGTGTCGACATTATACAACAACCTTGATGAGAGTAATTTGTACTAGTATGATTTTTATGGGGTATAAGCCATAATTCATTCAGGCACTAACCTTCAGTATTCAAACAGTAAAAATGACCCGTTATAAACGTGCTAAGCGTTACTGTTAGTCTAACCAACTTAACATTTTAATATTTCTTCAATTACCTGCATGATGCTGACATTGCTTACTCCTTTAATATAATATAATTAAAGCATGTGAATGAAATTAAAAGGGCAGAAGATATTTTAGAAGTATGATGGAGCGACATATTGACAAGTGACAGCTGATTGGAGAACAAGAAGAAATGGACAAAAGCTTAAATAAGTAAAAAAAAGGTTTAAAAGAAGCTTAGAAGCGTTTGGACAATACATAGTTTAGTTGGAAATAAAATATTTTATGGTATGTTTGGATATGAATTTAGGATACGTTTGATCATAGATTTTGTTAAATTTTTACCAATTTTTTTTACAATACATATTTGTTCATAAAATTTATCCATATTTTGGCAAATTCCCAAAACTCAAAACTCAAAACCAGCTTATTACTCTTACATTTTGTAAAAATTGCCCCAATTTTTTTTTATATTTTATAAAAGAGCCCACCATTTATTATTTGTAACAATATTGTTTCGTCTTCTTGGTCATCTGATAGTGTATTATGTAGTTCATTATAAAAATAATAATTTTGTACCAAATTTATTTATGTATAGGACTATGGTTTGTGATAATGATAATGAATGTTAATGATGAAGGTAGGGTATAAGTCATGTTTCATGTTTGTTCAAAAAAATGAAATATTTTGAAAACTAATATCTAAACACATTTTCATATTCAAACCAAACTTCACCCAAATCAGATTTTTAAAAACGGATTTGTTAATCTATCGCCAAATACTAACTTAAAGTATTTCATATTTGAAAATGCAATACTTCTACATACTTATGGTTAAACCTCAATTGGCAAATAATGACTACAAAATTTGTAAGTAGTGGCCAAACATCATATAGAAAAGCATGAGGCCGATGTCTTTAAATAGAAAAAGACAAAAAGTAGAGAAGTGAAGTACACGAGGAGTATAGTATAAAATATCCACGATTTCCAGGAATAGTAATTGAGTGGCGGGTCAAGTCATAAAATGATATTCCTCCATTGCCAATTTGCAATATAAAAAAAAATAAAAAATAGAAATTCAGACTTGGTTATTGCGTTGCACAAAGGCTAAAGCCAACTTTGAGCATTTTAAAAGTTCCAAATTTTTAGCAGAAGACCAACCCCTCAATGGCACCTATACAGCAAATTAAAGTGCTTGAATTTTGTCAAATATCGCCACCATCAGGTTCAGTTGCATCAACTATTTTGCCATTAACATTCTTAGACATACCTTGGCTTCTTTTTCCCCCAACTCAACCCCTTTTCTTTTATGATTTCCCTCACAAAACTTCTCATTTCAATCAAACCATTCTATCCAATTTCAAAACCTCTCTTTCCTTCACACTCCAATATTTTTTCCCTTTAGCTGGCAATCTAATAATACCACCACAACCAGCTTTACCACACCTTAGCTACACCTCAGGTGATTCTGTTTCATTAACCATAGTTGAGTCCACAGCTGATTTTGACAAACTCTCAGGCTATAACCAAAATGGTGTTCAAGATTTTCATCAATTAGTCCCTCAAATGCCAAAAATTTGTGACTTGCCAGGTATTGACCAAGAGTCAAAGTACTCACTTTTGGCTGTCCAAATAACTATCTTTCCTGAATGTGGGATTTCTATTGGATTTTCCCTACGTCACGTGGCTGCAGATGAAAGGACGTTCAACAATTTCTTGAAGATATGGGCTGCTATTTTTAGAACGGGACTAGAGTTGTACTTGCCTGTGTTGAACAAGAATTTACCGTATTATGATAGGTCAGTAATTCATGACACTAATGGACTTGAACCAATCTTGTGGAAACAAATATGTTTGCCAAAATTCCTAGTTGATAATTTTAGTGACATGGTAAGGTCCACATTTGTAATGGGTCGACCCGACATGGAGGTTATCAAAGGGTGGATCGTGTCTCGGTCCGAGAAACTATTCGGGTCAGTCCAATTGCTTCTTTCCCCCTATGTGATAACATGTTCATATATTTGGATGTGCTGGTTGAAAGCTAACATGCAACATATTGAAGATCCAATTGAAAAAACGGAGCCCCATTATTTCGGCTTCATAGCGGGCGGTAGAACCCGGTTGGGTTACCCGGTGCCTGTAACTTATGTAGGTAATTGCATTGCATTTGGTAGAGCAATGGCATGGAGAAATGAGTTATTGGGTGAGAATGGTATAGTTTTTGCTGCAAAAGCAATTGGGGATACAATAAAAGAATTGGATAGGAATGTGTTGGGTGGGGTAGAAAATTGGATTTCGGATTGGAATGTGTTCCGTGGATCGGGGCTCCATCTAACAGTAACCGGGTCACCTAAAGTGGATCTTTACACATTGGATTTCGGGTGGGGCGGACCCAGAAAAATTGAAGAAATATCAATAGAGAGAACAGGTAGTGTGTCTCTATGTGAAAGCAGAGAGATGGTTGGTGGAATAGAGATTGGTTTGGCTCTTCCATTGGCAAAAATGGAAGCTTTTCGAGTTCTCTATAATGAAGGTCTCAAGAATCTTCCCTAAACCTCTTTCAAGAGAAACGGGTTGGCTAGAGTTCCTGTTATAATAAGGTTACTAGAGTTATTTTAAATAAATTTGACGCTACATTCTCCGTTAATTTATTGAGTGCTCGGTTATAATATTTGGTTTTTGTGTTACACGGGTTTGGATGATGGTTAACTATTGTATCGTATACTTAAAAAAAGTTATATCATATTGTTAAATCTGTCGTTACGTAATGACGAAATATGTTACTTTATGTAACGACTAATTTGGTGTGATTGCGTTATTATCTTGTATTTATCTCTCATCTCACCTTTCATTGTATTATTAAATTATTTTATTTTATCATTTATCCTATCTTTTTATACAATAAATTTATCCCGTATCATGATTTTTTCTTATAATATTGCAAATTTATTCTTCATATTGCTGATGCATGATATTATGAAATAACGGCAAACGATACAATCTATCCAAACATTTATTCATCAAATGAGACCGTACAATACAATACAATATACAATACATTATGAAATGATGTGTAACAACTATTCCGACCAACCGTAATTACATTTTTTCTGTAAGTGACTCGCAAATTAAATTACCCTACAGTGTAAATATTTTTAGCGTATACTTCAAGGTTTCCATGTTTTCTTATGCAAAACCATAAGGGGTCGTTTGATTTCAAAGAGAGTTATCCAGGGTTTAGTTATAATTCTAAGCTTGTTATTCCATATTTAACATGGGTTAGTTAATATTAAGATTTTGGTATAATATTAGCTAAGATCCATAACCAAACATGGAATAAATGCAATCCAAATTTTATTCTGGGATAATTTTCTTAATTCTGATACAAAACGACTCCTAAATTCCCTTCCTTTGTTTAGTCAAACACAAACCAATCTCCTTTTATTATAACTAGTTGTCAATTAAATAAATAAATGATTCTACAAAAATGTTTGCATATATCGATCTTCTGTACTCTATATTACTGAAAAAGAGTTATGTAAGTAACTAAAAATGTAATAGGTCATAGACCAATCTCCAAAACAAATTGTTTTTGTCAAACAAAAAAAAGTAGGAGCAGATATAAAGGATCCGTTTGGCCATAGATTTTACCAAAATAAACTTGGGTTTTATTTAGCAAAAATATGTTTGGCCATAAATTTTACCTATATTTTGGCAAAATTCCAAATCTCAATAGTTGGTTTTGGGCCAAATCCCTAATAATACACATGTTTTTCCAAAATAAATTTGGGAAATATGTTTTGAAAACGTAGGGAGAAATTCAAAAATAGTCACGCTTTCAAAAGTAATCAAATTTAGCCACTTTTCATGTCAAGATAAATATGAACGAAAACATTGTTCAAAATCCGGAAAATACGCCATTATATTATACTGGAGCTTCAACATAAGTATACTGGAACTCCATCATAATATAATGGAGCTCCAGCATAAGTATACTAGAACTCCAGCATAATATACTGGAGTTCCAACAAAGTATGTCGGTCCAGCATAATATGCTGGAAGTTCATACACAGGTGCACCGAACTTCAGTATATTATGTTGGACCGGTCTCTGTTGCAGCAAAATAGTGGCTATTTTTCAATGACTTGGTAAATGCTGGCTTTTTTTGAATGATCAGTCCGAAAACTGGCTAGCTCGTGCTATTTTTTACGAAAACGTATGTTCAAACATATTTTTATCTTCAAGTCAAACTTCACCCAAAGCAAATTTTTCAAAATAAATTTAAAAATTTATGGCCAAATGCTAGCAAAGCTCAAGGGAAAAGGGCCAAATATTCCCCTAAACTATAGGAAACAGAGTAAATTTACCTTTATTTTAAATTTGATCCAAAACGTGTCTGTATCATTAGTAAATTTGTTCAAATTTGCTCGTCAGCACATTTTTCTATTTCTCATAGTTGAGGGGCAACTCTGAAAAAATCCAGTAATCATAAAGGCATCTGTGAAACCAAACTCACAAGGGATCTTTACACATAGCCAGGCATATTCAATATTTATTTTTTCTAGATTTATTATACATAATTATACACATTAATACATAAATTATATATATATTATATTTTTATCGACTATTTTTAGTTTAAACGATAATGGACGGTTATTTGTGTTAAATCTTCAATTCACAATAAGGACAAATTTGTTCTACTTTTCATTGTGGAAAGCCCTATTTGGCCCTTTGCCCAAGTTTTAAATTGTAATATGGACCACTAAAAATATCCATGACAATCTAATGGACATCAGAAGGAGACAGGTTACCATTCAGGGCTTTTGCCAAAGGTTATTAAGATGACAATAGATTATATTCTTCACAACTTTGCTTCCAAAAGGACATGTTAGATTCAACATTGATTTGATATTGACATAAGATACACGTACTTTGTCTGCTGCCCGAGGATGATGACATTCATGATTCACGTGATTATCACAGTGGTAGGCCATTTCATAATATTTGTGTTTGGTCACAGTCGAAAAAAGGAAAGCGTCCGTGCAAGAATGATTGGGTTCCTTTTACAAGACATATTTTAGTCCTCGGGCCATGGTTCTCGAACACACAGCCAGGGTATTTGATTACTTAATCTTTTTATATGTGTAATTTGATGTTTGGCGTGTTAGGAATAGCGAAGTTTGTCTTAAGCTATGAAACGAACAGACGAAGGGAAAAAGCACCGTGCCAATATTGGTTTTAATATTTTACTAAAACACGAATTTGTTCCTATATGTTGTACATTTAAGAAAGTGTTTCTAGATTCTAGTATATGACCTATTCCCTCCGTACCATTTTGTTTGACCAAAAAATTTTCAAGTGTTTTTGCTAAACTAAATAAAATGATGAGAAAAAGAATATATTCTAACCAAAGATAATTAACTCTAGATCAAAAAATGACAAGCAAAAAAAGCTAGATAAGGTTAAGCTTGAGAATCAATTAACACCTCGATAGAGATCTAAGATATGTGATAAAATAGCAATCTTGACAGCATTATTTCATAATATAAAGTAATAGAAGAAGAAAAAGGTTCACCAATCGTGACCACGAGATATGTCTCATTTATTCAATGATGATTACAAGAACCATAGCAGGGTTCTGAGCCTTCTATTCTTTACAAGGTAGACTCTCAAGCCCCTCCCTATTGTAAGTGAAGAGATGTGTCATATTGGAACCGTCTCCCCCCCCCCCCCCCCCCCCCCTCTTCATTCTCTCACCTAGTATTTATATAAAGTATTCTCATTTACCCAATGGTTCTTAACCAGTGTACCTAAGTCTTTTGACCATACTTTAGATTGACCCTCTAAAGCACCGCATCGTCTTCTTCGCTGTGTAGGCCTTCTGAGTGTGCGACCTCGGCCGTGGCCGAGGCACTCGTCGCTATAGTGCCTCATAAATACGACTTTAGCTTACACGGCCCTTTGTTATACCTCTTTATGCGGATTTCCTTTTGATCAGATTTCGAGAGGGAGACGGTTGCCTGGGTGACCAAGTTGTGGCTCTCAAGGCCGAAAATGTGCGATTGTTGGCTGAGGCTCCTCAAGTACCTGCCTCTGTTACCGTCTCCCACCATTTGTATGAGATGTGGGTCCATGTTGAGGCCCAGCGAGATATATACAAGGGCTTGTTGGCGGTGGGGAGCGTTCCTGAGGCCGTTTTTTAAGATGCTCGTGTTAAAACACGTGAGGCTCGTCTTGCCTGCGACTATGACCCTACGACACCGGAGGCCGGTGGGGATGCTGAGATCGAGGATGGGCATTCCAATGACGACAGTGCCAGAGGAGATGACGATGGAGGTGAAGCCGCTGGACCGAGCGGGGAGAAGGTCTATGGAGGGGATAATATTGAGTGAAGCCTTTGTATCTTTTCTGTAATTAGCTTTTTTTGTTCTTTTCTCTGTTGTTGCTTGTTTTCTTTTTGCCGGGGCCCGCATTTGGCCTTTTGTAAGACGCTGTGGCGTATGTACATTTCTGAATAAGATAGTCGGTTCGTCTTTAGTTGTATATCCCTGGTTTTTTTTTTTTTTTTTTTTTTGAAAAAGATCTTTGGATTTTCTCGTGATGAGTCCCTGACTTTAGTCGGGAATTCGAGTGAGATCGAATTTTAGCTTGTTGGTTCGAGTGAGATCGAACTTCATCATGTTAATTCGAGCGAGGTCGAACTTTACTTTGTTAGTTCGAGTGAGATCGAACTTACTTTGTTAACTTGAATGAAGTCGAACTTGGCTTGTTAATTCGAACAAAGTCGAACTTGACTTGTTAATTCGAACGAGGTCAAATTTTACTTTGTTAGTTCAAGCGAGGTCGAACTTTACATGTTAATTCGAACGAGGTCAAATTTTACTTTCGCTTGGCGATGGCCGGGGGCTGCATGGGTGTGAATTCGAATGAGGCCGAATTGTGACCCTTAATGAGTTCGAGCGAGGTCGAATTTTACTTTATTAGTTCGAGCGAGGTCTAACTTTACTTGTTATTTCGTACGAGGTCAAATTTTACGTTCGCTTGGCGATGGCCGGGGGCTGCATGGGGTGTGAATTCGAATGAGGTCGAATTGTCACCCGTAATGAGTTCGAGCGAGGTCAAACTTTGACTTGTTAATTCGAACGATGTCTTATGTTACTTTGTTAGTTCGAGGGAGGTCGAACTTTACTTGTTAATTTGAACGAGGTTGAATTTTACTCTCGCTTGGCGATGGTCGGGGGCCGCATGGGTGTGAATTCGAACGAGGTCAACTTGTGACCCGTAATGAGTTCGAGCGAGGTCAAACTTTGACTTGTTAATTCAAACGAGGTCGAATTTTACTTTCCCTTGGCGATGGCTGGGGGCCGCATGGGTGTGAATTCGAACGAGGTCGAATTGTGACCCGTAATGAGTTCGAGCGAGGTCAAACTTTGACTTGTTAATTCGAACGAGGTCGAATTGTGACCCGTAATGAGTTCGAGCGAGGTCAAACTTTGACTTTCTGCGTAAGTGATGTGCGAGTTCAGTGGAATGGTGTAAGAATGTCGCATGGTGCCTTGCTTTTGTTGCATTGTTTATGCATGTGTCGGGGTGAGTCCTAGTCTATCTAGTCCCTTAATTGCTCGGCCTGGAGAGGCTGTTTACGGGACATGCGATAAACTCATTGATTAGGCTTTGGGGCACCCAGGGTCTCGATAATTCGAACGGGATTTGGATGTGATTCATCGAATCTAGTCGGTTGAATTGGCGTAGCGTCAACTTGGCGAGCATATGGGCAAGCTTTTTGTACTTATGTCCTGCCTGTGTTGGAGAGATTGTACATTTTCTAAGCTATCCGCCCAATCCCAAACTACAGATATTTTTTCAGCTTGTTCTAAACCGTATGTCCGTTATCTGCAGTATGATATGGTGCGGGGAATTTTCCCGATTTTCCGTTTTCCGAAGGGAGGAACTTAGATCCTGTATGTCAGTCCTTCATTCGCGTATTTGGGAGGACACCCCTGTTCTCTGTTTCACTTTTTAAAAGAGGAATAACATGTTAGAAGTACATGTAATCATTTGTTACCTCGACCGGCTGGTTAGCTGATGAATGAGAGGGATTGACCACGTTTCCTTCCCTGTTGTTGCGGCCAAACGCACATGCAAGTATACGCGGTCGTCAAGTAATAAAGTGACTAAAAGTCGGATGTCGAACCCACGAGAACTTATGATTAACTATTAACTAAATTAGACTATCCTAATTATCTAAACAAGTATTATACCTAAAAGTAGTGATGCTAAAGTAATTAAACTAAAAAGAAAATAACTAATGAACTTTAAACATAGGACATGAGATATTAAGCATTAAACAGATGGCACATGACTCACTAAGGACGGTCTCATCCCGACTCTCAACTAATACAAGTATTCACAAAGCCATGAGATATTAAGCATTAAGCTAAAAGTGAACATAAGTTAAGTAAACGAGACATAGGCGCCACATAACATGCTATCCAATTTTTAAAGGCATCATGATAAATTTTAAAATATAGGGAAAATACTACACATGCCAAAGCCTAAATATGTTACTATCAAACAAGTCAAGGCGCCTCGGAATCTTATCTTTATTCCTCCATTTATTCCCTAAATTCTATCTACTTTAAAAGAAAAAACTACCCGGTTCAAATTACATCCCATGGAAAAGAATCGATGCACAAAGAAAAACCACAGAGGATTATTGATACAAAAACGAGACATGTTTTTTGTGTTTTTCTATTTAATTTTTTTTTGTTTTGTTTAAAATTCAATCCCTCAAGAAAAGTGTCCAAAGTATCCATCGTCGAGAAAAGTCCAAATTTTCTATTTAAAAAATTCATTTTTCGTTTTTTTTTTCAATTTTTCTTTTCTTTACATAAAATCTACTACACTAAGAAAGAATGTTACAACTAACCTAGGATAGCATGAAAAATTATCCAAACAATCTCCTCACCCCATATTACAATTTTGCAATGTCCTCAATACACACTATAATTAATAAGAGGGTAAAAGAGACTCTCTGGTAGGCCAAATACCGAAGCAATAATGCCTCACGAGTTACTCAGACTTCCCCCATGCATCGTTCTTTGTGTGGGCACCCCACACTCAGTCCTTACCGTCTAGATCGCTTTTTCACTCTTTCAATGGCTTTGCTTCCTATGCTCATAATCCTACAAACAACAAATACTACAAAATAATAAAAATAAAATAAAAATAAACAAAAATAAAAGAAAGCAGAAAGCAGTAAAGCTGGGTTGCCTCCCAACAAGCGCCTGATTTAACGTCGCGGCACGACTTGAACCACTTTCTGCCTCCACCTCGAACTTATGGATTGTACCCCTAACATGACATCCAGTCCGTGGCTATGCTCCTTTGGTGGGGATACAAAAATAAATAGGCCAAGTAACAAAAGTTTCACTCTATACTTCTCGGTTTTTATATGAGTAATGTAATTTTTTCTCGCTGGCACGACAAATCCAAGAATGTAAGCAGTCTTTTCCTCTTCCATTGACATCTCCAAAGTCTCAGATGACTCGATTTCCATGTCATCATCCAAACACAATGTCGAAAAATATTTAGAATGAGGACCAACACGCCCCAACTTTGGAATTGTATTACTATTTATATCCTCATATTTACATGCACTAGAGTCTTCAAATATAACACTATATACTTCCTCATATAACTCTTGAACATTCTTCCCAACATTGCCATCGTCGAGAAAATATGGTTTAATGATTGGTATTCTCATTTTAGCTCCTCAATTTGGTATAGAAGATTCTTTTCCGCTTCACTCAACTCATCATTAAATTATTGGGTGTTACACGCATCAACCTTTGCACTCAAATATGCATCTAAGTTACGCGCAACCAAGCCAAAACCTGTCAATTTCTTGTGCAAGTTCAACTTTCTCCTTAGACCTATCATTCACCAATTTTGTTAGAAGATAACGTCATTCCTCGTATTCTCCTAATCGTGAATATTCTTCCCAATACCAACCCTTACTTCCATATTCAAATTCAGACCTCCCAGAGTTCAGGTCATGACAAGCCCAAAAAGACGGGCCATAAAAGTCTTCCGTCAACCAAGCGTCTTCATCAATAACCTTACCTCCGAATATTTCATCCCTAGATGTCATGTTGAGAGAACTATGAACGCACTAAGAGAAAAATAAAATAGTTATTAAATTAAAAATATTTACAAAAATAAAAATAGTCAAAACATATAAAGATAAAAGTAAAAGTCTAATCTAGAAAAATAGCTAATTATAAGTCCCCGACAATGGCACCAAAAACTTGTTGCGGCCAAACACACACGCAAGTATACGTGGTCGTCAAGTAATAAAGTGACTAAAAGTCGGATGTCGAACCCACGAGGACTTGTGATTAATTATTAACTAAATTAGACTATCCTAACTATCTAAACAAGTATTAAACATAAAAGTAGTGATGCTAAAGTAATTAAACTAAAAAGAAAATAACTAATGAACTTTAAACAGAGGAAGGACAGATTTTTATATTATAAATGTAATGAAAACGATCTAGGGATATGGGCTATCTAACATTCTTATTGTATTCTTCAATTGAATAGACTAACTAATTTATCTAGTTTATTGGTTAACAGGGTTAATATTGCTCATAAGAATCGGTCGAGTTCTTACTCGCTTATTCAAGCTAACCTAACGCTTATATGTCTATGGAATTAGAACTAGGAAGAACGCATTTATAGTTCTTGTAAATCAACCGAGCAAGACAATTAGGTATATGTCTATCCTAATCGCGAACCCGTTCCCCAATCCAGGTTCGGGAACTTGCTCTACTCAATCTTATATGCAATCTAGAATTCCCAATTTCAAGTTCAATTCTAGATTCGTAGATAGTATTCAATTGGTGATCAACCAATCAAATAATTAAGTGCAGGATTGAATAATTAAACTAATACGACAAATAAAGAAATCAAAATCAATAATTCGAATAACAATATTAATGAAAAAACCACAACCATAGAACGTGAAGTTTATCTCCACATAGACATGGTAACCAAACACAAATCTTACAAAGAAATATAAAAATTACTAAGTTTGGTGGAAGAAAAGATGAAACATGGCCTCCACGGCGGCTCTGTGCTTGTGTTTTCCTCTAAATAATGCTCTTCCCCCTTCCAAAATAGGTTTAGGAACCCTTTTATACAAGTTGGGGGTGTGTAGGGCCGAAATAATCAAGTTCCAGACGAAATAGGACAAGTTCCCATTTTGAGCGTCCACGACAGCGTGGGGCGCTGGCCCTGGCCCTCAACTTTTTAGCATTATGTTTTGAGCACCACAGGTAGTGCCCCACGCTGCCTGTGGCCCTCAAATTCGCACTTTTGCCTTTTGTCTAATTTTCGCTCACATTCGTCTTAAATTGCATCCAAATGATTCCTACACATAGAAATACCACAAATTAGCACAAATTATTATATTATACATCTCAAATCTACGAGACATGAGCAAAATATGAGGCAATATACATAAAAATATGCATACCTTAAGCCAAACATCAGCCGTCTGTGCTCTTTAGACCTAGAAAATCCCCTCGCTGGGCAATGAACTAGGAATCGTGCCGCAGAGCGACTCGTCTTGTTCCAAACTCTGGCACTAGTTTTAGATCTTATACCGGCTGCGCGCTTAGCCTCGTCATTGGTTGAGATTGGGAACCTCGTGGGTGGACGACTCACTCCGCCCATTAGGATCTCGAGTTCGAGTCCCTGTTCATCTCAGTCTCGGGCGCACAAAGATAACAGAAACGTAAGTCATACCACAAACATACCGGAGAGGCATATTTTAGCAGTGAAATACATAACAAGCATCATTTCCATATAGTAGGAGAAAAGATGGTACACGTAGGGTGTAGAAGGTGTCGGGTGCTAACCTCATATGTGATTGCGGACGTGCTTGGTACCTGATGGTCGTAGTCCCACTCTGACAACTTATGCTCAGAATGTACCAGAACTGTTGCTGTGGCGCAGCGAAGTTCTCGTGTATAAATCAGGCATAACTCCGATTTCATGTAAGTATCTATCCTTGGTTGGCTTGGCGGTTTCGAGGGCTTATCGACTAGTTTCTCAAGTCGACGTGCGTAATGAAAGAACGAAACTTCACCGAATAGGAAATAGAGCTAAGACCGTGTTTGGATCTAGAGGGAACTAAGACTTTGGCTAGAAAATCCCCACAGACGGTGCCAAATTGTGTGACCAAAAAGATTTCAATTTTTTTTTCTAAACTAAATAAAATGATGAGAACAAGGATAGATTCTAGCTAAAGATAATTAACTCTAGATCAAAGAATGACAAGCAAGAAAAGCTAGATAAGGTTATGTTTGAGAATCAATTAAGACCTCAATAGAGATCTAAGCTATGCGATGAAATAGCAATCGTGACAACATTATTTCATAATATAAAGTAATAGAAAAAGAAAAAGGTTCACTAATCGTGACCAGGAGATATGTCTTCATTTATTCAATGATGATGACTACAAGATGTCGCGCCCCCATTTTTCCCCAAGCACTCCTTTCGGGTCCCGAATTGAAAGGTTTTAATGACATTGGTTGGGGAAACTCACTCCTTTTGGGAAAGGGGTTTATTTATTTGAAGAGTCGCCACCTAACGATTTTAAGGTGCGTTAGGGCACCTATTGGGGTTCATTTACAACTAAGTTTGATAACCAGAGACAGGGTAAGGGCTTGAAATTATCCTAAGGGGGAGATGTTAGGCACCCCTCAGGATCCACAAGTGTGGTTCCCGAACGAATAGCTTTTGTAAATTTTTTACAATTAGCAAATAAACAAATATGGTTCAAATAATAGGGGATTTTGGTCTAAGTAAACATACAGTTGATGGAGAACTAGATTTTGAAAAGAATTATAATCTAAGCATGTTTATGGGAGTAAAGGGGTATCCTAGGTTCATTTATAATATGGATCAATTCAATGCAATACCCGGTATGACACTCCTCAAAGAGGGACTACACGTGGTATTAACGCACCAGTCATCATGTCCATATCTACCATTTCCCATCCCGTAAAGGTAATTAAAGCGAGTGTTGGTCTCGACCTCTATTGCATGCTGTTACCCATCCCTTCCTATTAGTCCCTGAGGAGTTTAGGACTTCTATCCTATAAGGGGGGTTTCTAGGCAGACTCTCAGGTTTAAAGGTAAAATACTAATGCGACACATAAAGAAACAAATAGGACTGCAGATAGGGGATAACACATAAAAAGAAAAGGGGCTCAAAGACCTCCACAAATAATGCACAGAATCAGCATGAATCAAACACAATTTAGGTCAGGGTTTAATTCATATCCTAAACATGGTATCTAAGTAGTGACAACAGAGATGACTGATTTATTGCATAACTCAGAGAGGAAGTCCTAATTAGTTTTGCCTACTGGTTTTAAACATGCTGACAATTAAATAATAGTCACAAGAGACAATTCCAGTTTTATTTCTTATGGTTGGTTACCTATGGCTTTCCTAAGCGTGGGATCATATGCAACAATTGTTCAGAATTGTTGACAGTTTTAGGTTGTTATACCTAGGAGCATGCAGTTCTAAGTATGGCATAATAGGCAAAGATTAATTACCAGTTGTTAGAACAGGGTGACTGTTTCATTCTCAGTAGTCATACTAAGTGTAATTAGGCGACTGCGATCCTAGAACATGATATCTAATGCAGCAACATGCATAATAACTTAAATAGGATTTCAAAATGCACATCAAATTATGCATAGTTTCAGAATAGGTAGAAGTAACATTTTTGTTTTAATGTTGTTTACCTAAAGCAGGATTTCTAAGTATGCAGCATGGTTGTAGCATAATGAGACATGATTGCAGCTTATGTTAACAATATTCATCCTAGGACAGGATTTCTAAATGAGTTTTAGAACATGTTTACATGGGCAGAATCACATGATAGTAATTTATTTTATTATTTTTTACCCTATAGACATGATTTCTAAGTGAGGGCAGCAAATGATGAGATGCTGAAAGAAAATAGTATATATGAACCTAGGAAGAATGATATCTAATACATGGCATGCTTTGCATATGTTATACCTAAACATGGAGTCCATTGCACACAGAAGAAAGTAAACCTAGGAAGCATGGTTTCTACCCTTGATTACGCTACAACATACATAGTACCCTCCCCCTTTTCACTATCCAACCCCGGAGTTATTTTACAAATAATTATTACAGACCATTGAATATGAATTACATAACTGAAATAGAAAATAAGAATCTATCTATAGGGAGCCTGCAGTATAGGCCCAGATCTCCATTTCCTCAATGCCAAGTATTGTTTCACATCCTTTCTCATAATCCGGGTGTGTCAGAGTTCCCTAAGGACCTCAAGGGATCCCGGGCAGTACTCACACCCAGATTTCATAGCCACAGTAGAGAGTAGGTGCAGTGTGGAAGGGCCAACCTTAGTGTGTCAAAGTTCAGAGGGAGCTCAAGGGTCCCAAAGAAATGCTCACACAAAGGGGGCAGAACTTAAGAAGTCTAAGAGTAGAGTGAGAGTGCTTGACATAGTTTTGAAAGAGATGTTGAGTAGGAAAATAGTTTTTACACAAGAAAGACTGATTTAAAAAAAAAAAAAAGAGTTTTGCAAAAAGGACTTTATTCAGTAAAACAGCTTGACAAAGAGTAAGACAGTCAAAACACATTCATCTCAGGATTAGAACAGTATACCAAGGCAGGTTTAACAAACTCAAACAAGGTAGTGAGGTATTGGGGGACACATAAAGTACAGAGTAATAAACATATAACAGGCAGAAGTACAAAGAGGTATAGGATAGAAGCTCTTACGAGGGTTCAAGGAATTGGGGTATATCATAGTATAATATTGGACTAACATAACAATACCAAATAGTTTAAGACAGTAGAGTATTCCCTAATCAAAGTAATGTACAAACCTATGCATAGAGAAATTCACATAAGAACATGTATCAAGTACATGAAGACATGCTGGTTATGACAGATAAAGTATAACTTAACATGTGAATGGAGTTCAGGATTTTAGTTACATGTTGAACACCAAAATAATAAACAAAAGCATATCAGAAACACAATGAATTGCAACAGTAATAGAAACGTTGGTTTGAGAACTCAAATTTGAATTAGGGCATACCAGTGAAGTGAAGGCAGTAACACAAAGTAGGAAATAAAATATGCGCAATCGTTAGCCTTGGCTTGCAGCCAACTAACTTAGAGTAATAGCAAGTAGCACAAAAGAGAGAATAAAGAGTTTTAGTTGTGAGAGAGAGCTATTGAACCAGATTAGTTCGTGTGTTGCTTAATGAAAGAGTAGGGTATATATATTGTTTGAAAATAGGTAGAAAATAAGGTAACAAATAACAGTTCAACAAAATTATGGAAGTGCACATCAATTAGAATCACATTAATATCAGTACCCCCTTTAATTAAGGAGTCAATATTCAAACGGATACCAATAGGGAAAGGAAACCATATAGACTAATGGTATAAGCACAGTGCAGTATGTAGCACATAAGTAAAACCAAATTCAGAATCCTATTTAAGAAAAATATATACGTATCAGTTTGATAGCAATATTAGGCATGAGAATAAAGCAAGAGATAATTCAAAATCAGGAAATCAGTAAGGGGATCCTCGAGTGAGGTCCTAATTATAGGCAATAAACATTAATCAAGGAAAATACCACACAAGGAAATAACCTCACCACATAGGACAAATATGCAATCGAGACTAAGTTCAGAATTGTTCCAATTAAGGAAACAACATAAGAATCCGTGTGATAACATAGTCAACCAAAAATAAGGCAAGGAAATAACTCATAGGTTAAAATCAGTAATGTATTACCATAGGAGATCAGTGAAAGACACTAATCCTAAGGAATCAGGGATTCAAGTAAGAATAACATCAATTAGCACTAATTAAATAGGCGAGAAGTCAGAAACCCTGGTAGTAAAAGTCATACGAAATTAGGGACTCACATGAATTACAGAATAATCATTGATGTACGCGGAAAAGCAAGAAAAATCAAAGACATAGATGAACAACATTGGGTAAAATCTCAGAGAATCATAAAGCTCATGAGACGCAAGCACATATGCAAAGATTATCAAAGACAAAGTCAGGGACTTAGGATTTAGGTCTAAAATTAGGGATTTCAGCACAACAACTTAGATAAAAGAGAGAAACTTAATTAAATCGCTAAAACACAGTAGAAACCCTAGGATAACATTGAAAAGATCATAGGAAAATCATTTAAAAAGGGGTCATGAAGCCCTAGTTTGAAAACGAAGAGTTATTTTAGAGGAAAATCGGAGAATCTTTGAGAAAAACAACGAAATAGCTCAGAATATACACAGATCTATCATAGATCTAAAGAATCGAAAAGTTTTAGGAGTTAGGGTTTCAAAGAGAAACCAGAAAAGATAAGAAAAACCCAATATTACCGCTGTTTTAGCGGGAAAGTTATAGATCTTACTCGAACGGCCGGAGATGGCCGGAAAATGGCATGAAAGGCCATAGTTGGGAGTTGAACCGCTCCAGGTTCACTTGAGGACCTCAAGGTAGTGTCAAGCCAGCATAGGAGGAGACATAGGCTAGCAGGTGGTGAGAGGCCATGGTTTCCGGCGAGGGAGGTGGTCGGAGAAGATGGACAAAGTCCATCGTAGAGGAGGGAAGGTGGAAGGTTCTAGAGAGAACCTAGAGAGAATCTGAGAGAATGAGAGACAGGGGAAATGAGAAGGGGGGGGGGGGGGAGCCNGGGGTAGTCGTTTAGGATTAATTTAGGTAAGTTTCAATCTAGGCCGTTGATTTGAATTAATCACGACTTAGATTGAATGGGGGAATAGGGTCGGGTAGTTTAGGAATTGGGCTTAGGTTATTGGGATAATTTAGTTGGGTTGGGTTCTCGGAAGATTAGGCTGAAATTGAAATTAAAAGTGGCTACTTGTTAAATACTCATTTAAAAATACATAAATAATTAATCAAAATAGCCAATAATTATATAAAATGAAATTAAGGCTAAATAGGTGAAATTAAAATGATTAATTGGTATAAAAATATAAAAATGATTATTGAATTAAAATAGCATAAAATGTATAAGTAGGCTGTAATTGCAATTATAGTCAAATAATGCCAATTAAGCTAATTTGTGAAATAGTTATGCCTTAATAGGACCTAAAATGATATATTAAACCAAGACATGCTTTGAAATTATTTGTAATGCAATTTATGATTAATTATTGGATATAAAAGTACTGAATAAATTAGAAATAAATAAAAATATGGAAAAATATGAAAAAATACCGATTAGTATAAAAACTGATTTTGAAGGTATATGTGCAAAATTTAAAATAATTTGAGGGAAAATTGGGTATCAACAGCTGCCCCTCTTTACCCGAGAAGGATGAAAGAGTTGTCGGGTAAAGATATGATGACCAATTTTGACCGAGCGAAATGGATTGAAGGGTTTTAGGCCGCACCCTGGTTTCTGAATTGCCTACATATCACTGGTTTTATAGAAATCAGGACGTATGTAGTCCAGGAGGCATCGACGAGATATACCGATGCAGTTTTACAAGAACGGATGCAACATATAGGGTTGGACGAATAAACAGTTTACGGGAATGGTTAGGAGAACTGGAGCGGGACCGCTCCTGCCAAGACGGTCGTTGCTTGCCGGATTACCTGCAAATAGATTGTACACGCATATATTGTGCGTAATTTAAATATGATGCAAGTTTACGTCGGACTACGAATGCCGTCTTCGGACGGTTAGGGATGACGTCCTCAACCATGATGTCCTGGGCCATGAATTGCTTGATGCAGGATTCGCAAGCCATGCAATGATGTTCTCGGGCTATGAAGATGGTGCCTCCGAACCATGACACCTTTGAATAATGATATGCAAAAATTGAAAAGGATCCTCAGGCCATGGTGTTCTCGGGCCATGAAGATGATTCCTCCAAACAATGACGCCTTCGAATAAGTTGGCGATATTTCAGCCCATGGAAATGCAATAGTATGATGCTGACAAGACAAAGCTTAGTCTTGCGTATTGAAAGGGCAGAGCTTAGCCCGAAAGGAAAGTGAAATAAATAATGCTTGAGACAGCGCTTAGTCTCGAGAAGTAAATTGGAGGCAGAGTTTAGCCTTGGAAGGCAGAAAAGTAGCCTTATGCAGATGGTGACAGTGCTTAGTCTCGGATGGCAGAAAGGTAGCCTTATACAGATGCAGATGGAGACAAAGCTTTCAGAAGGCAGAATGGTAGCCTTATGCAAGAAGAATGCCAGGGGAGGTACAACTTAACCTCAGAAGGCAGAATGATAGCCTTATGCGAGAATGCGAATGTAGGGGAGGTAGAGCTTAACCTCGGAAGGCAGACTGGTAGCCTTATGCAAGTTGGAAGGCAGAACGGTAGCCTTATGCAGGTTGGAAGGCAGAAAAATAGCCTTATGCAAGATGCGAATGCAGGGGAGGTAGAGCTTAACCTCGAAAGGCAGAATGGTAGCCTTATGCAAGTTGGAAGGCAGGAGGGTAGCCTTATGCAGATGGAGGCAGAAAGGTAGCCTTATGCAAAGAGCAGATGCAGATGGAGACAATGCTTAGTCTCGGAAGGCAGAATGGTAGCCTTATGCAAGATGCGAATGCAAGGGGAGGCAGAGCTTAACCTCAGAAGGCAGAATGGTAGCCTTATGCGAGTTGGAAGGCAGAAGGGTGGCCTTATGCAGGTTGGAAGGCAGAATAGTAGCCTTATCCAAGATGCGAATGCAGGGGAGGTAGAGCTTAACCTCGGAAGGCAGAATGGTAGCCTTATGCGAGTTGGAAGGCAGAAGGGTGGCCTTATGCAGGTTGGAAGGCAGAATAGTAGCCTTATCCAAGATGCGAATGCAGGGGAGGTAGAGCTTAACCTCGGAAGGCAGAATGGTAGCCTTATGCAAGAAATAAAATGACAGTAGAGTTTCTTAGGTGATAAAAGATTGCGTCATTGTGATTATTGCGAGCATTGTGACTACGGAGCATTATTTGCATGTGGTGATAGTAAACGTCGACAAGTGGAACGATTTTGAGAATCGCATTTTGAATAATGTTTTTCCCCTGGGAGGACAATATGTTTAGGGATTTTGCAACCCTAGTGCCTGCATCCGAAGAAAAATCGTGAGTTCTGTAAAGGGAGGGTTAGTTCGTATCCCCGCTGGCTTTGCTTGACTTGTTTGGCTTGATCTGATGATACTGTTCGTATCATTGGGGTAGCGTTTGCTAAACAAAGTTGTTTAAAAAATAAGTATACACGATTTTGTAAAAGTATGACATAATGTATATTTAATTAAAAAAAATAGTTTTTAGATGAACCGACGACCGTGATGTGGCTCGAGACAATGCAACCTCTCCCACTGTGGAATTTTGAGGGTGCTCCTCAAAATTCTGCACCGGTTTGATAGGTTGATGTTTATGACTACTGCTCGTGCGGCGATCCACTGAACTTACTTCGGAATTTTGAGGGTCCTCCTCAAAATTCTGCCCCAGTTTCCAATTACGGGGAAAATGAAATTTTATTACATTGTGACCGAACCCATAGGGCTGCCTACGTATCCTCTCTTAAACAGGAATCAGGTCAGGCGTAGTTCAATTTACATCATATAAATAAAGCATAAAGATTACACATAGTAGCGCTTGACTGCATCTGAATTGATTGGCTTTGCCCAGACTTCTCCGTGCATTTCTACAAGTATGAGTGCTCCTCCTGTCAGCACTCGGTGAACCATGTATGGACCCTGCCAATTGGAAGAGAACTTCCCTTTGGCTTCATCTTGATGTGGAAACATCTTTTTCAACACCAGCTGCCCCGGTGTGAACTGTCTGGACTTGACTTTCTTATTGAAGGCTCTGGACATTCTATTCTGATAGAGTTGACCATGGAAGACTGCATTTATTCTTTTTCTGTCTATGAGGGCCAGTTGCTCATAACGACTCTTTACCCATTCTGCATTGTTGAGCTCAGCTTCTTGTATGATTCTTAAGGAAGGAATTTCAACTTCGGCGGGAATAACGGCCTCTGTGCCATAAACAAGCATATAGGGAGTTGCCCCGGTTGATGTGCGAACTGTGGTGCGGCATCCCAGTAGAGCAAACGATAACTTCTCATGCCATTGCTTGTGCCTTTCTATCATCTTCCTCAATATCTTCTTGATATTCTTATTGGCGGCTTCTACATCTCCATTCATCTAAGGTAGGTAGGCTATGGAATTCTTGTGTTTGATTCTGAAAGTCTCACACATAGTTTTCATCAAGTCACTATTGAGATTGGAACGATTTTCGGTGATGATCGAATCTGGAATTCCGAATCGACAAACAATGTGGTCGCGGGCGAAGTCTGTCATGACTTTCTTAGTCACTGCTTTGTAGGATGTTGCTTCGACCCATTTAGTCAAATAATCGATGGCTACTAGGATGAACCTGTGTCCATTGGAGGCGGCAGGCTCGATTGGTCCAATAACTTCCATTCCCCAAGTGGCGAACGGCCACGGTAAGTTTATGGCATTAAGCTCGTTTGGAGGTACCTTTATCATGTCTGCATGTATATGACAGCGGTGGAATTTCTGGACATACTGGATGCAGTCCATTTCCATAGTCATCCAATAGCCGGAGTATCTTCTTTGCTAAAACAAAACCATTCATATGCGGGTTGCAGGTCCCGGCATGGATCTCTTCTAGTAGCTTGGATGCTTCCTTTGCGTCGACACATCTTAATAGTCCCAAATCAGGAGTCCTACTATACAGGATTCTTCCGTTGTGAAAGAAGTTGTTGGACAATCTCCGGAGCGTGTGTTTCTGAGTAGGATTTTCAAGCTCTGGGTACTCTCCTTTCGCCAAGTATTCCTTGATATCACGAAACCAGGGTTTTCCGTCTGCCTCTTCTTTGACATGGGCACAATAAGCTGGCTGATTATGGATCTTCACTGGAATAGGATCAATGAAATTCTTGTGTGGATGCTGAATCATAGAGGACAGAGTAGCCAATGCATCGGAGAATTCATTCTGGATCCTGGGGACATGCTGAAATTCTATCTTCGTGAACCTCTTTTTAATTCCTACACGTGGTGCAGGTACGACAGTATCTTGTAATTCTTGGTAGCCTATTCCCCTTATACTTGGTGTACCAACAGATCTGAGTCACCAATCACTAATAGCTCCTAGACGTTCATGTCAATAGCCATGTTGAGCCCTAAGATGCAGGCTTCATATTCTGCCATATTATTGGTGCAGAGGAATCTGAGCTTAGCAGATACCGGATAATGCTGACCAATTTTTGATATTAGGAAGGCCCCAATACCGACTCCCTTGAAATTTGCCGCTCCATCGAAGAACAACCTCCAACCGTCATAGGATTCTGCGATGTCTTCTCCTATGAATGATACCTCTTCATTAGGAAAATACATTTTAGGGGTTCGTATTCTCCATCCACAGGATTCTCAGCAAGATGGTCTGCCAATGCTTGTTCCTTGACCGCTTTCTGAGTCACATAGATAATGTCGAACTCACTTAGTAGTATTTTCCACTTGGCCAGCTTTTTGTGGGCATGGGCTTCTGAAAGATGTATTTTAAGGGATACATCCTCGATATGAGATATGTTGTGTAGGCATAGAAGTAGTGCCTCAACTTCTGGGCTACCCAAGTTAAAGCATAGCAGGTGCGTTCCAATAGAGAATACCGAGCTTCGTACGGAGTGAACTTCTTGTTGAGATAATAAATAGCTTGTTCCTTCCTTCCTGTTTCATCGTGCTGCCCCAGAACGCAGCCGAAGGCTCCATCTAACACTGCAAGGTAGAGTAACAAGGGTCTACCTGGCTCAGGTGGTACAGTACTGGTGGTGTTGACATGTATTCCTTAATTCTTTCAAAATCCCTTTGGCAATCATCGGTCCATTTGGTTGCGACATCCTTCTTCAGCATCTTCAAGATCGGCTCACAGATGACTGTAGACTGTGCTATGAATCGGCTGATGCAGTTAAGCCGTCCCAAGAAACTTATCACATCTTTCTTATTCTTTGGCGGTGGTAATTCTCGAATGTCTTTGACCTTTGACGGATCCAGTTCTATCCCTCGGCGGCTGACAATGAACACGAGCAATTTACCGGCAGGAACCCTGAATGCACACTTCGCGGGATTCAGCTTCATATTGTATTTCCGCAACCTATTGAAGAATTTCTTCAAGTCTGCTATGTGATCAATGGCTTTCTTGGATTTGATAATAACATTATCCACATATACCTCAATCTCTTTGTGTACATATCGTGGAAGATAGTGGTCATAGCCCTCATGTAGGTGGCCCCTGCATTCTTTAGGCCGAACGACATCATCTTGTAGAAATATACTCCCCATGGCATAATGAAAGCCGTTTTCTTAGAATCTTCGTCATCCATCCAGATCTGATGATAACCAGCGAAGCAATCCACGAATGACTGTAACTCATGTTTGGTGCAATTCTCGATCAGGATGTGTATGTTTGGAAAGGGGAAGTCGTCTTTCAGACTGGCCTGGTTGAGATCCCGGTAGTAGACACAGACTCTGACTTTCCCATATTTCTTCGGTACTGGCACAATGTTGGCTAACCATGCCTGGTATTCCACTACCCTGAGAACCTTAGCGTTGATTTGCTTGGTGACTTCTTCCTTGATTTTTAAGCTCATAGATGTACTGAGACCAGTCATGTCATCATACGACCAGGCGAATATGTCCTCACACTCCTTTAGAAATTCTGTGTATTCTTTATTTTATGACGACGACAAATGAATGCTTATGCGATCCTTGACATCTTTTGAGTCTCCTAAGTTGACAATTTCGGTCTCGCCCAGGTTGGACTTAGGTCTGTTCTCAAAATTCTCAACTTCTTTGACAATCTCGTTAGGTATATCCTCTTCTTCCGAATCAATGTCCATTTGTTGTGTTGTCTCGTTGCATGTCACAGTCATTGGTTCATCAAGACAGGTAATAATAATGTTGTATACGTAAAGTAATGAGAGAAAAACGATAGCAATAAATATTGATTTATAAGAAAATTAAAAATGCTTTTGATAAATTGAATAATTGTTTTGAACATTGAAGATCTTATTGCAGGAATTAAAAAAATGCGAGAAGAAAAACCATTTAGTAAAGAAAAACAATGAATAACGCTTGTTCTAGCCTTGCTACCCCGAGGCTCATCAGGCTTTGGTTGTTCTGACGGTCCAATTCTTGAGATATGCCCCTCTGCTTACGGCCTGAATGGAAGGGCTTTCCTCCCCATGCTCCTCGAGAATAACACAACAATCCATGTTATTGTCCTCTAGGAATAAATTTCTCAATGCGGCAAGTGCTTCCTCTTCCTCTGTCCCATAAATAATGCCAGCCTGGTGAAAAGTCTGCTCCGGGAGTGGTATCGGATGCTCCAATGGGTAATAAGGACCGCGCCATGGTGGCGACCAACTATTGAATTCTTCCCAGGTGTACTCGTACCCCAGACCGAAAGTGGTGCCACGTTTCTTGATCTTTATAGGTTTGGAGATTACTTGGAGGCTCCTGCCGAGCCCTTTACCAGGCTCGTACCCACTCCAGCTCAGTATACTCTCGATTTTGCTATCCCACCATTTGTCTTTATCAACGGCATTGACCCACTCAATGTGGTGGTAAGTTTCTCCACCTAGCTTCCTTCTCCCCTCGATTGCGGGAATAGTTTGACGACTGTAAATAGGGTTGCTACCGTTGCCGTGAATGATCACTTCCTGGTGATTCTATTCCAATTTCACTGCCTGATGCAGCGTTGATGCTACGGCCCCAGTAGCATGGATCCATCGTCGTCCTAATAGAAAGTTGTAGGACGCCGGTACATCTATTACTTGGAAGTCGACCTCGAACCAAGTTGGTCCCATTTGCAGGCACAGACTGATCTCACCAATGGTGTACCTCTGAGAACCGTCAAAAGACTTTACATTGATTTCTCCATCCTTTATCTCATGCAACCCTTTTCCCAGCTTCTTGAGCGTTATCAACGGACATATATTGAGATTGGATCCTCCGTTGATCAAAATTATGGTGATGAAATAGTCTTCGCACTGCGTGGTGATGTGCAGTGCTTTGTTGTGACCCAGCCCTTCAGGTGGTAGCTCGTCTTCATGAAAGGTGATCTTATGGATTTCCAACACTTGGCCTACCATATTGGCCATTTCCCCGCTAGTGATATTGTTCGGCACTGCTTCATTCAGCACTTTTAGCAAAGCACTCATGTGCGTCTCAGAATTTTGCAGCAAGGAAAGAATAGATATCTGTGCTGGCGTCTTGTTCAGCTGGTCGATGACCGATACTCCTTAGCCTGTACTTTCCTCCAAAGGTCGTCCGGACCTATCTCGATAATGGGCGGTCGATTAGAAGCCTGCTTGCTTGATTCCACCAGATGTTCAGGGGTATAGTCTCTACCAGTTCTTGTCATACCTTGTGTTGCAGTAGCCTCTTCAGTCTTGACTTTGACATTCCTTCTTGCCTCGGCTGTATAGTCCCAAGGTACAACATTTATATAGAAGGGCGGCGTGGTTGACATCGCCACTGTGATTGGCGCGGCTACCCTTACTTCGAACGGAATATGTGTCTTAGTTGGCAAGACCGCAACCTCAAACCGTGCGGGTGCATTTGTCGGAGACACGCATTCAACCTCAATTGGTGCTGATGTCTTTGAGGGTGACCCAGTTTCAAACTCAAGAGGCACAAACATGTCTACCTCAGCATCCTCAGCCGGCTGAATCTGCACTATGATTGGATTGAGAGAATTGCGGGTTTGTTTGGGTCATCGCCTTCCACGACCAACCCGATTGATCCCTCGGGATCCCAGTCATCCTATTTCAATCATATGGATACCTCCACCCTTATGGTCTGGAAGAGGATTGTTGCGGACGTTTGGAGCGAATAATTTTGCCACAATGATCTTGTTGTCAATTAAGGACTGCATCTTATCTTTCAAAGAACGACATTCGTCGATGGTGTGTCCTTTCATGCCGGAGTGGTATGCACAAGACTTGTTTGGGTTAACCCATTGAGAAGGATTCTCAGGGGTTACAGCAGGGATGGGTGTGACATAACCAGCAGCCTTTAGATTCTCATATAGCTGGTCGATAGGTTCGGCGATGGCGGTATATTGTTTTGGAGGTCTGCGATCAAAATTAGGTCGGGGTCTAGGGAAGTTTTGGCGTGCAGGAGGTGATTGATAATGGGATGGTTGAGAATTGTAGGTGTGGTAAACAGGAGCGGGCTGGGAGTATCTGGGTGAAGCAGGTTCATATGTTGGTGGTGGAGATGATTGATAAGTTGGTGGTGGAGCTTGGTATGAGGGTGAGGGTGCTTGGTAATTTGGGGTTGGCTGATATGTGAGTGGAGGTGTTGGGTAAGTTCGGTATTTGAGGGGAGACTTGGTTCTCTGTGCAACCATCACGACTCCCACGTCCCTTTTCTTGGTCACACCACCAGACTGTAAAGCCTTACTCATAGCTTGCAAGGCTTCGAAATTTGTGATCATACCACTTTTAATACCTTCTTCAATCCTTTCACCCAATTTGATGATGTCGGAGAACTTGTGGTTCTCAATCATCATCAACCGTTCATAGTATTGCGGGTCTTGAGCCCCAGACAAAGAACTTGTTCATTTGTTCTTCGTCTAAAGCAGGCCTGACCTTAGCAGCTTCAGACCTCCAGCGAGTAGCATACTCGCGAAATGTTTCTGTGGGTTTCTTTTTCAAATTCTAGATATAGAACATATCCGGGGCGTTCTCCGTATTAAACCTGAATCTATCCATGAAGTTAGATGCCATGTTTACCCATTTCGACCACTTCTTGGGATCTTGGCTAATGTACCAAGACAATGCATCTCCTTTCAAGCTCCTCATGAACAACTTCATGTGAATCCTTTCATCTTTCCCTACTCCAACCAGCTTGTCGCAATAGCTCCTCATATGGACCCTTGGATCACCTGTACCATCAAACATTTCGAACTTAGGAGGTTTGTACCCCTCAAGCAGTTGGACATCAGGTTGTATGCATAGGTCCTCATAGTTCAGCCCTTCTACTCCCCTACTTCCCTCAACGCCTTGAACCCGGCTGGTCAGCTTCTTAAGTTTCTCGGCCAAGTTCCTTATAAGCAGATCCTTTTCATCATAATCAGGTGTGTATGAGATAGGTGGAGTGGAGTGTGGCATGGTCTCCACGTAGATAGGATTGTTATGGTGGCCTGGTGCATGGGTGTAGATATGGTCGTTTGTGGAGTTATGAGGTTCTGGGATAAGTAATGGAGTGTTATTTTGGGTATGGCAGGTGTTACATTGGTTCTTTGGTGGAGTGGCGTGATGGTGAGGTGCGGGATGATTCTGTTGTTTTGGGATATTATGAGGAGGTGTAGGATTTTGAGCGTTGGGAAGGTTGACGTGTGGGACGTTGAGGGTGAATGACAGGTTTGCCAAATTTCAAACCTGATCAAGCTCTTCTTGGAACTTCAACAACTTCTGTTCAAGCTGTGACATATTCTCGTTTGGAACCTGAATCCCCTGGCCATCAGTGGCCTCTACCCGTTCAATCGTGTTTTCCTTTCTGATGTTGCTTGAATCTTCCATTTTCTTTTTGCCTTTGCCTTTAGGAGGACTAGGAGAGGGAGTGGGTGGAGGGACCCTGTATCTTGTGAGATAAGATGATGATGCCAGAGTGCACGAACTAACCTTGCGGAAGGGGAATAATAAAAGAAAGAAAACATAAACAAAAACAAAAAGGTAGCCAAGTTAGCGAGGATTATGAAAAAGTATTGCAGTATTTAAACACATAGTACGAGAATGTAAGGCGTGTCCTAATTTGAGAACCTCTTTGTGCCTGAGGTAGGCCTAGCGACAAATTGATTTGGAGAACTTAAAATGCTAAATGCCTCATTTCATTGATAGAAAATAGACGAATCCCAAAATGACACTATATATACAGAAATAAAGGTCACTAATGGCCATTGGCCTTATTACATTAATAAAACAAAAAAGACATTCCTATCTAGTTGGTCCTAGAAGGACCTTCCCCAGACTCGGCATCCTTGCTTCCTTCGAACAGCTTCCCCAACTCGCGAAGTCCCAGCAATAGGTATGCTCTGGCTAGATGTCCACCTTCGGTCCCTTCAGCCTTTTGACAATCTTCAAACCTTTGGATGAATTTTCCTTCCAGCTCGACTATGCCTCGCTGTTAGCACCCTAGGCTTTTGTTGTTACTGATATCCATGTCTTTCCATTCCTCAATCAGCTTCTTCTTGGACTCGTGTATCTCGCGGTGCTCGCTCTCGCATTTACGGATCCTTCTGCGCAGCTGGTTGTCTATGACTTGCGCCTCGGCCTTTTCATATATAATCCTGTGGCCTCGGGCGAACCCTGGTTTGTCCAGACCATCCCAATTGTCTTCAAACCAACCTGAATAGAAAGGGTTGCAACCGGCATGATATCTGTCTGGCTCAATGGTGTCTTTCTCCATTACGATCTTACAGTGCCACATGTG
>MDKH01052840.1:0-50742 GCA_005239495.1 Nicotiana undulata | reverse complement strand
TGGCTCTCGAATTTATGTTAATGGAGATCTTCAAACATTCATTATTATATATTCTCGATCCATTGACACTTAAGTATACCAACCTAAACTTTGATTGTAATAAGAGATATATAGCAGTTGTACTTGCTCATTCTTCGTGAAGTTTTGTTGAGTATCAAAAATAACAAATTTTCTCCAGTGTACTTTATATACTCACATCCAGATAAACATCAATGAGATTATAAAATGAAAGAGAATAACTTCATCGTATTAACCAGCATTCTACCAAGAACTCATTATTAGTTTTTTCATCAAAAGTAACAATTTTGGATTGGAGTGAAACATTAAATATTGATATCGTAAAATGTACTGATCCAACACTTGTAGCAAGAGTGTAACGATCCGATCGATCATTTTGTGTAATTGCACCCCATTTTCGCTTTTGATGCTTCACACGTCCGTGTTTATAATTCTATAACTTACGAGGTTGATTGGTTTCGTTCCGAGAAGATTTCGGGTTGAATTGGACCTTTTGATTCTTAGCTTAGAAACCTAAGTTTTTTATGTTGACCAATAGTTGACTTTTGTAAAAACGATCCCGGAATAGTGATTTGATGGCCTCGATAGCTTCGTACCCTGAATCGAATTCTGAAGTTTGTAGGTTGATTTGTGTTGTTTTGCCGAAAATTTGCAATTTGAGATTTAGAAGTTTGACGGTAGGTTGACTTTTGGCTATCGGGTTCAGAATGTGATTTTACGTCTTGGAATAGGTTAGTATGCTATTTTGAACTTGCCTACAAAATATGGTATCGTCCGGGCTTGAGTCGACAGGGTTTAGACGTTTGGTTGCAATTCTAGAAGTTCTTGAAATTTACTTTGACATTCATGTGTTTTGGTGTTCAATTCGTAGTTCTAGATATTATTTTTGTGTGAGCGAGTGCGTATGATATTTTTAGACTTGTATGGATGTTTGGTTTGGATCCCCGAGGGCTCGGATGAATTTCGGACATGTTGCAGAATATTTTGGACTAATAACAGGAATCTGGTGTGCTGATGCCTCTGGTGTCACATTTGCGAACACCAGGTTAGCAATTACGAGCTTAGCAGGGGCGTCTTAGGTATTGCAATTGCGATACTTGGCTCGCAATTGCGAAGTAGTTCAGGAAAGTGAGTAGTTCGCATTTGCGACAAAAGTGTCGCTTTTGCGAGGGAGACAGGCTTTGCAAATGCGAAGCCAATGTCGTGTTTGCCGCCTCCTCTTAGGTTGTGGTCGCATTTGCGAGGATTGTTTCGCAATTGCGACATCTGCATCTGGTCATAAGAGCTAAGAAGTCGGAATTTCATCTTATTTCTCATATTTTAGAACTCTAGACCGGTAGAAGGTGATTTGGAGAGAGAATTTTCATATACAAATATTGGCTAAATGATTCTAATCAATTTCCAACTAAATTTAAATATTATATCTTATTTAACATCAAATTTATGTGAATCAAAGTGGAAAAATTGGGAAACTTTGTCAAGTTTTTGAAAATAAGAATTTGAGTTCTGAGATGAGCCATGAGTTGTCTTTTGTTGACTTCTTTGGCAAAAGTGTAAAGATTATAGCTTTATTTTTATAATTATTGTCCCTTTCATTGTTCGACGATATTAATTGTTACATTTGAGCCGTGTGGAGGTGAATTTTCGGGTAAAAGCTATTTCCGAGGGTTGAGCTGGCCTAGTTGAGGTAAGTATCTTTCCTAACTTTATGTGGAGGAACTACCCCTTAGGAATTGGTTTGTTGGTGCAAATTGTGTTATGTGAAAGATGTGTACGCAAGGTGACGAGTGGGTACATTGCTATATTTGGCATTTGACCGGTTTATGCTATTTAGACTCTTCTTATGCTTTTAATTGAATTGTCTTAATATGTTATATCTTTCATTGTTAATCCGTCCCTTTCATGCGCTAATTTACTCTTATATGTTTTATTTGACATTGTTAACACATGTTTCACTCTTACTTGCTAATTTGCTCTTATATGCTTTAGTTGAAGTTATTGTGTAACCACCCGACTGATCGTTTAGAGAATTAGCGTCATGTTCGGTGGCTTTAGGTCTCGAGCAGCTTCGTATCATGTAGTATGACTTGCGTTTGTGACCGAGTTCAGTTTTCGGATGATTTAGAATTGTTTTGAAGGATGATTCTTGCTTTAAGACCTTACGCGGTGAGAGTTGACTGGAGTTTGACTTTTGCATAGACAACTCTGAAGTGGTATTTTGATGATTCCAATAGCTTCGTATGGCGATTTTGGACTTAAGCGTACGTCCAGATTTGGATTTGGAGGTCCATAGGTTGATTTGATGCATTTTGGCGAAAATTGAAAAATTGAAGGTTTGGAAGGATGAGAGGTTTAACCGGTAGTTGACTTTGTTGATAGCAGATTCGAATTTAGATTACGGGAGTTGGTATAGCTTTGTTGTGCCATTTGGAACTTGCATGCAAAAATTTGACATCACTCCCGGTTGATTTGATATGATTCAGCGCGAGTTGTAGAAGTTGGAAGTTCCTCAGTTCATTTAGTTCGATTTGAGGTGCGATTCATAGTTTTGATTTTGTTTGATGTGATTTGAGGTCTCAAGCAGGTCTGTGTTATGTTATGAAACTTATTGGTATGTTTCGACGGGGTCCCGGGGACCTCGGGTGTATTCCGAATGGGTTACAGGCCATTTCCTTCTATTTTGGAATGCTGATTTGCTGGGTCCTGATGTTCTTATCCGCGATCGCGAATGTTCAGTCGCGGTCGCGTAGGCTGTTTGGTGACTGGCCCTTTATCCTTCTTCGCGTTGGCATTGATTAGTCCGCGATCGCTTGCTTGTGAGTGTTGCTTCTTCGCGTTCGCGGTTTGTCTTACGCGTTCGCGTAGTGGCGACCATGCTGGGGAGGTAGTGGCTTTGTTCTTCGCATTCGCATAGAACTATGTACGATCACGATGCTAAGGAAGTGATGAATCGAGTTCGCGTCCCTTGTTTTGCGATCGCGTAATGCATTTTTTGGGCAGCTGGTGTTTCTTCTTCGCGATCACATGTGTATTTCCGCCATCACGATGTGCAAATGCCTGGACAGAATATAAGTACTCTATTTCGAGGGCTTTTGATATTTTATCACTTTTTGAGTTAATGAGCTCGAATTTGGGCGATTTTGGAAGGCTTTTTCACGTGTTGGATTGGGATAAAAAAATTTTATCCAGATTTGATTATATTTTTTGTGATTCCATCTTTGTTTTTAACATTAAATTGGTGATTTGATTGGGAGAAAATGAAATTTTTTGTATAAACTTTCAAAAATGTAAAATGAGGATTTGAAGGTCGGTTTGATGTCGGAATTTGATAATTTTGGTATGGTTGGACTCGTATCAGAATGGGTGTTCAGGTTATTGAATTTTATCGGGTTTCGAGGTGCGGTTCTGGGGTTGACTTTTTTTGTTGACTTTTTAGTTTTCTTTAAAGATCGAAGCTTTATTATTCGAAATTGTTTCCTATGATTTTGTTTTATGATATTAAGTAATTTTGGCAAGATTTGAGTCGTTCAGAGGGTGTTTCACATGAGAGGGTCATTTAAGAGTATCAGTTTGACTTCTTTGAGGTAAGTATCTTGTCTAACCTTGTGTGGGGGAACTACCACATAAGATTTGGGTTAATTGTGCTAGTCGTGTTATGCGAAAGCCGTGTACACAAAGTGACGAGTGGGTACACTGCCAATATGTGGTAATTGACCGGTTTAGATTATCTAGACTCTTTCGATGCCTTTAACGTTGTTAGCACTTGTTCTACCTCTTACTTGTTATTTTTCTCTCATATGCTTTAATTGAAGTTATTGCGTTCCTTACTGTCTTGTTACCTCTTATTTATTTAGTCCCTTTCGTCACTCTGTGTCTATTTGCTACTTGTCTTAATTGTTTTACTTGCACACCTTAGTTTTCACGTGCTTCACTTGTCCTGTTGTTTTCGTACTATTTGTTGCATTCCTTTAATTATTACGTGGTTCCTTTGTTCCCGTGTAATCATACCTTTTGATTGTAGAAATTCTTGTAAATTGAGTTATTAGATTGTTGTAGTTAATTTAACTTGTTTATAGATTGGGTTACACGCCGCAACAAGTGAAATAAGGGAGGATTGAGTGTGCAAAGTGGGATCAGGTTGCACGCCGCAACGGATGAAATAAGGGAGGATTGTGTGTGTACGGTAGAATCGGGTTGCACGCCGCAACGGGTGAAATAAGGGAGGACAGTGATAATAATAAATGATGATACGGTGGGATCGGGTTGCACGCCGAAACGGTTTGTGTACGTAATAATTGATATTGATAAATGATGCTATGGTGGAATAAGGGAGGATTATGATACGATAAAATGATGATTCAGTGAGATCGGATTGCACGTCGCAACGGATTGTGTGTGTTATACTTGCTGTTTATGTTATATCTTGTGTGACTCATGCATCCTACATGAATTGTTGTATTACTTCGAGGTGTCAATCTATGCTTCCGTGGTTACTTGGTGAACTGATTTTCAAGATGAATTTACTGCAAATAGTCATTACCTCATACCCTGCTGAGTTGTATGTAATATAACGCTATTAAATAAAATAATTATTAACATTCTTACCTTATGTGACTCTTAAGTTAAAACTCGCCTCCATCTGATACTTTACTATTTTTAATAGTTGTCATATTTCACTTAAATTGATTTCTCACTTAAACTCCTTACTCTATCTGATGTTTTTACTTTATTTAAAAATTGTTATTATGTTTTAATTTAACAAATTCTATACTTAATTTAGTATCTTATCTAATGCTTTATATTATTTGAAAATGTTATTTTCTTCACCCAAATGATTTCTAAAATATACTCATTTCTCTGATTGATTCCATACTTTATTCAAGGTTGTTATTATGCCTTATCGTATATAAATAAATCTCTTGAACATTTTAATTAGCATTTCACACAGATACAATGTACATAATAGCACGTGGGTTTTGTCGTGCGTAAGTGATTTGGAAAAATGTGGGCACGAGGTGCCATACGTGTAAGATTGAAAGTTATGACTTATGATTTGATATTCCAAGGATTGGTACCTCGAGTAACTCTTTTGTAAATTGTGCATTAGGAATGATTTGATTGATTGAATTGTTATCCGTTTCTTTCTTACTCTTTTATTTCTTGTTACTATTCGTGCTTCTGTTATTTTAACTGTTGGTAGTAAATTTGTGGTCATTCTGTTGTTGGTCTTACATATACGTTCTTTCCATTGTTAGCTTTAAGTTATATCCTACACAGGTTTACATGTCTGGTAAGTGTCTTGACCTAGCCTCGTCAATAATCTACCGAGATTAGGCTTCATACTTATTGAGTACCGTTGTGGTGTACTCATGTTACGCTTCTTTACATTTTTGTGCATATCCAGGTATTTATGATCGAGTTGGTTTAAGACTTATGTCTGCGCGGCTGGAGACTTCAAGGTATACCTTCTTGACGTTCGCAGGCTTTGAAGTCACCTTCTGATGTATTTTATTTCCAAAGTTTCATATTATTCTGGAATAGTGATGTATTGTTGTTTCTAGTGAGTCTTAGAAAATCTTATGACTTGTACTACCAATTTTGGGATTGTATGATTGACGTTGGAACAGTTATGTTGTATCAACTATTATTTCATGTATTGCAACTAAGTAGTTACGTTTTAGTAATAATCAGCACATGTTAGGCTTACCTAGTCGTAGAGACTAGGCGTCATCACGACTTCCTAAGGTGGGAAACTGGGGTCGTGACAAGTTGGTATTAGAGCTCTAGGTTCATAGGTGCTACGATTCATACGCAGGTTTAGTAGAGTCTTGCAGATCGGTACGGAGACGTCTATACTTATCTTCAAGAGGCTACAAAACTATTAGGAAATTCCACTTCTTTCATTCCTTATCGTGGAGCATTGATTCAGCTTGAAGCATATATCTTATATTACTTTTCATCCACTCGTGTATGATATTGCTCAGTCAGTATCAGCTATGCGCCGACGGTTCTTGATGTTGTGGATAGGCTACGAGGGAGCCAAGGATGCTCAAACATTGTCTCAACGTGTCGTCCAGACTGAGGATGGGGATGTTTTGAGAGACCAGTCAGTTATTCTCGTGGGAGTGTAGTAGGTTCTAGCGTTTGGTTGATTAGTACGAACATGGGAAGATTTAATAAGTAGCCTAATCATCACGATCGTGGTAGAATCATGAGGTGGATGATAAGGTGAGGATAGTGGGTGGTATTAGAGACTACGTGGTTTGTATGGGATTTCTACTCAGTGAAAGGTACATATTATCATGCAAGGCACTCGAAGAAGCGGGTTTGACGGTCACAAGAAAGGACATGCGTTTATGGGATGATTTGATGTATCTCATGGTTGGTGTTCTACAAGCTAGGAGGGTTAGTATTGTGGATCATTGGATGTTGTGTCCTATGGCTTCGCGCCAAGTGGAGGAGTTCACAATCGTCAATCAGACACGACGATCAGATTGTAGGGTCATGTTATATCAGTCCTAGCTTGTGATGTATATGTGTCACGACCCAATTTTCTCCTCCGTAAGACAACGTGACGGCACCTAGTCGCTACGACTAGGTAAGCCTAATAACATCGAAATAACGGAATTTAAAGCAATAATTGAACAACTAAGCTTCAATAGATACTATATAATAGTATAATGTTTCTCGGCATATACAAGTAAAACCAATACTCGAATATAGACAATATTTCCCAAAACCTGGAATCACGAGTCACAAGCTCTAAGAGAAACTGTCTAACTATCTACTATACATAGTGTCTAAAGAAATAAAGGAGGGAAAACAATATAAGGGATAGAGGGGGACTCCGAGGATCTGCGGGCGCGAGAAGATATACATTGAAGTCTCCGGCAAGCTGCAACGGCTGCACTAATGATGAGGCGGGTAAGATGTACCTGTATATGCACACGCAAAAAACATGTGCAGGAAGGGCGTGAGTACACCACAATGGTACCCAGTAAGTTCCAAGCCTAACCTCGATCGAGTAGTGACGAGGTCAGGTCAGGGCCCTACTGGAAAATATATATATAATAAAGCAAAATAAACGAAAATATCGCAGTAATAGAGACTGAAATGTAATAAATAATGAATAAGGGAAAATTAACAGCTCGGAACACAACAGTTCAATAGGGGGATCTCCCGAGATACTGTCTCATAGTGCCAAACATAAATGTGCAGGGGGATCTCCCGGAATACCGTTTCGTAGTCCCAAAGTAAATATGCAAAACAGGGGGATCTCCCAGAATACCGTTCTAAAGTCCCAAAGTAAATATGCAGTGCAGGGGGATCTCCCGGAATACTGTTCCGTAGTTCCAAAGTAAATATGCAGCCAAACAACAAGGTTCAATAATTATCGCACGGAGTCTTACAATCTATCATAAATACAAGCTAAGGAAAATAGGTAAAAACCACTAAACATGTTGTATGTAGTTCAAGTAGACAGTTAAGGCAAGTAGGCATGCTTTCTTAGTCTATCGTAATGCTACACAAGCTAATAAGTTCAATTAAGAGAAAAGACCGGTTATTCTTTAATGAAGATCGGGTTTTTTTTCAACAAATAGCTCGTGTACGTACTCGTCACCTCACGTACACGGCGCTCATATAACAACAATAGTACCAATCCTAAGGGGAGTTCCCCCACACAAGGTTAGGCAAGTCGCTTACCATGAACCAAGCTCAAATCAATCCAAAATTATGCTCTTTCCATGAATATCCGTCTCCGAATGGCCAAAATCTAGCCAAGACCAGTTACATAACATAAATATAACTACAAGAAACTAATCTAACGGAGCTAACGAAACTATCAAATTTCAAATCAGAGATCATTTACACACAAGTTGACATACGGTCGACTTTTCCAACTTAAGCTTCCAATTAAGAGACTAAGTGTCGCAATTCACTCCAAAAACCAAAACGAACCCTCCCGGCAAGACTCAATAGCAGAAATTAACACGGGGGAAGTAGTTAATAAGGAATCGAGGCTCTAACTCTCAAAAATACCGGCCGGTTCGTTACATCCTCCCCTTCTTAAAATGATTATTCGTCCTTGAACGAGCATAGTACGAGCCAGATTGATACTCCATTTCAGTAGATTATGGAGATTGTCAGGATATTAGAGAGTATTCAGTGTGAGGAGAGGAAGGATAAGGAGACCAAGAGGTCTTGAGGTTTAAGAGGGTTCAGTGGATTCTACTCTTCAGCGATGACCCATCATGGCAGAGGCTCAGGCAGGCAGGAAGTACCGTCAGCACTTCAGACTACTCGTGGTGCCCTAGTTAGCCAGGGTACTCATGTGGGGCAGACATCCTTTAGTGCATCACCGGCAAGGGGTGCCTAGAATGGTTATTTCAGTTATTTGACACGAACTTAGTACGAGCATCCACACCCGTAGAAAGGTTGTTATGAGTGTGATGATACTAGGCACATCATGAAAGATTGTCCCAAACTCAGGTGGGGCGGATGTCATCAGATAACTCAGGCTATGGGCTACATTCCGGTTGCTACTCCACCTGCACAACCATCTAGGGGTGGAGGACAGGTGGGTAGAGGATGCCCTAGAGGGGGAGACTCGGCCTGTTGATATGCTTACCATAATAGGGCTGAGGTCGTTTCACCAGATGGTGTCGTTACATGTATGGTTTTGACTTGTTATAGAGGAGCGTCATTCTTATTTTGATTCGGTTCCACTGATCGTGGTGATTCCTCCTACCTTGCTCCATATAGGTGAGTTTCGTGATTTTTGTACTCTTCTCATGTGTTTACTCTTGTTGGAGGGTGGTAACCCATGTTTATTGCTTTGTTTTGTTCACTATTGAGAGCCCTGGGACTAGAAGTGACTTTTACTCATTATTGTAGGTTTTCATGTGAATTCAGGATTACTTGGTTACAAATGATGATTTAGATGCTCTACCGGTACAAGGAGTTTGTTACGTGATGTTTTTTTGTTTCACGAAATTGAATTAGTGGAAGCTTTCAGTTGGTATGATGTGTATTCTACTTGTGATTCAGAGTTGAGGATGGGATCCTCGCGTTCTCATACGGTTTGGTATGTTTGAACAGGGCTGCGTGCCACAGTGGATTTATATTAGGATGAGATTCTTGTGACTACTTCATATGTTTTAATTCTCCCTTGTGGAGTTGATTCATAGTATGGTACTGATATGGAGTTGTGCCTGTCAGGCTTGTATGGTACTCCTCTCATGTGTTTCTCTTTGCATATTGAGTCATATTCGTGTTGTGCTTATTGGGTTTTAGCTTGCGAGGTGCGTGTCCATGTGGCATGAATTGTGAATTGTTGATTAGAGTAAATGGTTATGGGATCTTCATATTTCTTTCATCGTTGTCAGCATTGTGAGGGTTTGGAAAAGAGTTCTAGCTGGTATAAGGTTAAGTGTTGGTGCTAGATTTGATTATGGGCATCTATGGTTGTTAGAGATATTGTTACAGGCATACAGACGATGTATTATGTCGTGTGGTCATACCTTGTGGGCGTATGCATGAGCTGTGACAGCTGGTTGATGTTGATACTGTGTGTTTATGCGGGGATCGGGTCTTTGGGAAGATTTGGATGGTGAAACTTTGGTTCTAAGATTTATTAGTGTGGGTGGAAGGAATAATTTTCAGTTAAGATAGTGTTGTTGGGCCTACATGGACTGGGGTGACATTGAATCAACCCCGGGTGTATGTATGGTGAGTTCATGCAGTGATTTGATGACTTCGGAACAGTTCCTCGCACGTTTGAGAACAAACGTTTGTTAAGAGAGGAGGATGTAACGACCTGGCCAGTCCTTTTGAGAATTAGCATCTCGTTCAGTTGCTTAAGGTCTCGAGCAGCTTTGTATCGTGTATTATGACTTGCGTGTGTGGTTGAGTTCAGTTTTCGGATGATTCGCGATTGATTAAGAAGAATGATTCTTGCTTTAGGAGCTTAAGTGGTAAGAGTTTACCGGAGTTTGACTTTTGTGTGGATGAATCGGGAATGGTATTTTGATGATTCCAATAGCTTCGTATAGCGATTTTGGACTTAGACATACGACCGAATTTTGATTTGGAGGTCCGTAGGTTGATTTGATGCATTCTGGTGAACATTGGAAAGTTGAAGATTTAGAAAGTTGAGAGGTTTGACCTGGAGTTGACTTTGTTGATATCGGGTTTGGATTTTGACTCTGGGAGTTGGTATAGCTCCGTTTCCATTTGGAACTTGCATGAAAAAACTTGATGTCATTTAGGGTTGATTTGATATGATTCGACGCGAGTTGTAGACGATGAAAGTTCATAAGTTCATTTAGTTCGATTTGAGGTGTGATTCCTAGTTTTGATGTTGTTTGATGTGATTTGATGCCTCGAGCAGGTCCGCGTTATGTTATGGAACTTATTGGTATGTTTCGACGGGGTCTTGAGGGCCTCAGATGTGTTCCAGATAGGCTACATGCCATTTCCTCCTATTTTGAAATGCTGATTTGCTGGTGTCTGATGTTCTAATCCTCGATCGAGTAGGTTGTTTGGTGACTGACCCTTTTTCCTTCTTCGCATTCGCATTGATGAGTCCACGATCGCGTGCTTGTGAGTGTTTCTTCTTTGCATTCACGGTTTGTCTTACCCGTTCGCGTAGTGGACGACCATGCTGGGGAGGCAGGGGCTTTGTTCTTCGTTCGCATAGAACTATCCGCGATAGCTAAGGCAGTGATGAATCACGTTCGCGTCCCTTATTTTGCGATCGCGTAATGAATATTTTGAGCAACTGTTGTTTCTTCTTCGCGATTGCATGTGCATTTCTGGGATCGCGGTGTGAAAATGCATGGGTAGAATATAAGTAATCTATTTTAAGGGCTTTTGATATTTTATCACTTTTTGAGTTAGAGAGATCCGATATGGGCGATTTTGAAGGGATTTTCATGTGTTGGATTGGGGTAAGTATTATTATCCGAATTTGATTATAGTTGGTGATTCCATCTTTGTTTTTAACATTAACTTAGTTATTTGAATGGAGAAAATGAGATTTTTTGTATAAACTTTCAAAAATATAAAATTAGGATTTGAAGGTCGATTTAATGTCGGATGGTTGGACTCGTATCGAAATTGGTGTCTAGGTTATTGAATTTCGTCAAGTTCCGAGGTGCGGGCCCAAGGTTTACTTTTTAGTTTTCTTTAAAAATCGAAGCTTTATTATCCAAAATTGCTTCCTATGGTTTTTATTTATGATATTAAGTTATTTTTGCTAGATCTGAGCCGTACGGAGGGTGTTTCACCGAGAGGGTCATTTTAGAATATCGATTTAGTTTCTTTGAGATAAGTATCTTGTCTAACTTTGTGTGGGGAAGTACCCCTTAGGAATTGGGTTAAGTTATCCGCGTTATGTGAAAGTTGTGTGCGCAAGGTGACGAGTGGGTAAACGGCCTATATGTGGTAATTGACCTGTTTGGATTATCTAGACTATTTCCATACCTTTAATTGAATTCTCATAACATGTGATATTTATTATTGTTAATCTAATCTTACATGCCCTATTTGACGTTGTTAGAACTCGTTCTACCTCTTACATGTTATTTTTCCCCATATGCTATAGTTGAAGTTATTGTGTTCCTTACTGTCTTGTTACCTATTATTTGTTGAGTCCCCTCCGTGACTCCGTGCCTATTTTCTACTTGTCTTAAGTGTTTTACTTGCACACCTTAGTTGACATGTGTTTCACTTGTCTTGTTATTTTTGTAATATTTGTTGCATTCCTTTGATTATTACGTGGCTCCTTTATTGTCATGTACTCATACCGTTTGGTTTTAGAAATTCTTATAAATTGAATTATTGCATTGTTGTTGTAAATTTAAATTGTTTGTGGATCGGGTTGCACGTCGCAACGGGTGAAATAAGGGAGGATTTTTGTGTATGGTGGGATCAGGTTGCACGCCCCATTAGGTGAAATAAGGGAGGATTGTGTGTGTACGGTGGGATCAGGTTGCACGCCGCAACGGGTAAAATAAGGGAGGATTTTGATATTGATGAATGATGATACGGTGGGATCGGGTTGCGCGCCTCAACTGTTTGTGTTCGTAATAATTGATATTGTTACACCCCATATTTTCGTGAGAGTACGTCGTAATAATTGATATACTCTCAATAAAGAGATCATATTTGAAAGTACATAAAATAATTTAATCATGTTAACTTGGAGGTTACAAATATTTAAGATCATGAACTGCAAGTACCAAGAGGGTTGGAAGACTTATAAGCTAAACGAATTGAAGAAAATAAGTTTCTTTGAAAGTCGACAAGTCTTGAATGTTATAACATTTACTTTTGGGGTGAGACTAGGGTGTTCAAAATGATAAGGAGGTTATGTTGTGAAATATGTTAGTCGTATGATAGTCGTGTGTTATATTTTAAAGTCAAGCTAGTTGAGGAGTAAAAGTTGGCAAAGTTCATCACTAGTTACATTCATAAATGTGTTGGAATATAGGTCAAATGTATCGGGGTTTATCTCCCGATATACTTGGAATTACGGAATGATCCACCTACAAAATTGAATATCAACGAGTCTAGTTTCTAACGCATTAAACCATGTGTCAATATGATATAGGAGTAAAGCGATATTTGTGTCTTCTCGAGACTGCGCAGACTACACAGGTGACAAGTAGGTGCGTCACCTACTTGCATAAATGAAAGGACGAAACATGTCCACAAAGGAGCTAGCTTGGTTCGTCCAAAGAGCCTTATTAAGGCTGATTTCCTTCAGATATTACACTCATAATATAGCAAAAAAATCATAGGTACACCCCAGCAAAATTCTCCCAAAAATTCAACACAAACCCCTAAATGATTTTCTATTCTTTTCATGTTCTAATTGGAGAAAAACCTAAGGATTGAAGAACCAAAATAGGAGCTGAGATATTCACCAAATAAGATTAAGGTACGATGAGACGATTTTAACATGGTTATTGGACTGATTACAATGAGGTATGTCAAGGCTAAACCTTTCCTTCATTTTGGCATGATCTCGTAACTACATGCGTTTGATAACGAGGAATAAAGAGAAGTTCTTATTCTTGAATTTATGTACATTATCCTAGTCTCATAAGCTACAGTATTCTCCCTTATCGGGACTTTATATTCAGTTTAGTTTTGTATCCATTCAGCTAAGAGAGTAGTGAGTCTATATATATACAATATTTTCACCACCATCGAAATATAATTGATGGGCATGCCCCTATTGGGCATCTTCTGATCAGATGGTAAGTTATATACCGAGCCTACTGTGGCGGACCGCCTATGAGCGAGCCCAGAATGGCCGAGATATAGAGCCTAGTATGGTCGAGCGCCTATGTGCAAGCCTACTACGGCAGAGCTGTTACACATACTCAGCCTTATATGGTCGTACAACTATTTATTTACTATATTGAGAGATATGAGTCAGTATCAGCAGGTAAGCATATTTGCAAATTGTATTTGACTCCCGGTTACTTTCAATTACTATATTATCAGTTCAGTTTTAGCTTTCAGTTATTCTATTTCATTACATGCTCGGTACAATATTTCGTACTAACGTCCCTTTTGCTGGGGACTCTGCATTTCATGCATGCAAGTCGTGATAGACAGCTGGATAGACCTTCCTAGTAGTCAAAGTCAAACATTAGCTTGGTTGGTAAGCTCCACTTCCTCGGAGTTACCAGGTCTATACCTTGGAGTCCATTTTATATGTACAAGTTTGATGGGTAGGTCGAGGCCCTGTACCGACCATGATACAATTTAGTTATTCCTAGAGGCTTGTAGACAAGTCATGTACATTTTTTATATCAATAGTGTTGCCTCACCAGCCCTATGTAGATGTTTAGTTTGGTATTGCTGGTCGTAGTCGTTATTTTCAGATGATTCAGAATATGGCCCCATCGGCCTATGTTGAGGGTTACCCCTCCATAGTTCACGGTTACAGAGTGGTACGCTCGGGCCGAGTATGGCACTGGGTGCCAGCCACGCCTCTTCAAGTTTGGGGCATGACAAACATGGTATCAGAGCAGTTCTATCCTAGGGAGTCTACAAGCCGTTTCTAGTAGAGCCTCGTTTATAGATGTGTTTTGCACTACATTATATAAATAGGAAGATACAAGTCATTTAGGAGTCTGTTACTCTTTTTTCAAATCCAAATCGTCCTATAGAGCTAAGTCACAAGAGTTCGAGCCAAGACTTATGTTTTCTAATTATAGATATGCTTGCAATTAAAAAAAGTACAACTAGCCATAGGGTTAACACAGCAACACGTAAGGGCACTAATAGAGAGAGAATTCTTGACGACATGGCCCTATTAGATCGTGCATAGCACATGCGCTCTATTATAGTACAGTTAGATATGAATACTAGAACGTTCAAAAGTATCAGAAGACATGTAATGGCATCCTATAAGGGATAAGTATTTACTTTAGTATGGCTCCCATCTATAGTAAAGGGAGAATGTTAGGCGTCCCGAAGAGTCAGTGGATGGAGAAATGGGAGCTAAAGGCGAAAGAATATTTTGTTGAAGTTTTCAGAATAATGTAATAGGAAGAGATATTAGTAGGAGAATAAGAAGAGAGTAAATGAAGTATTATGAGTAATATGTGATAAATGGGTGATAACGATAAATCAAAATATTATATGATGACAGAGTTTATAGTCAAGTGAAGGAAAAGACAAGAGGTGAAAGGCATTGAGACAATAAAAGAGTATAAGCCAAAAGTCATATCCTCACTTTGAGAAATGAGTTGGTGAGTCCAACGTGATTACCAGAACAAATATTTAGACTCTCGGAGTAATAGAAAACGGCATGGGCTAGTGAAAAAGATAAACTGAACATCAAGTAGGGATCGAATGATGTTATAATAGTCTACATCAAGAGAATTTCAAAGATCGCATTCTGGCAATATTAGAATGGACAACAGAAGAACAACCTTTAAAGGTCATTCAGGAAGACACTCTGCCAAAGCAAAAGCTTTGAGCAAAGTTAATCTTAAGGGACTAAGTATGACAGTTACACTAAGGGTCACCGTCGTGCATAATATATTCAATTATCCTTGGTACAGAAAGGTTACCGCAAGGCGAGTAAGAGTTAATGAAGACGTGAAAAGACGTCGAAGATGAAGAGGTAAAATATTTAAAAGTAAGTCTTTATAACATTAAATGTTAATACTCCCCTAATCGAGGGAAGATAGTTTGATATGGTATTAAGTCGTAGTTAAGTGGTTCAGGTAACTTTGGAAGAGTAAAGGAAGAATGTGGTAAAATAGTGAAAGGAAAGATATTGAATTTATTCAGATCCTACAAATATGCTACGACTTCAGAACATTATGCAAGAATGATGCTAGGGAGAGGAAATAAGGGTTCCCACACCAGATGTTATTGATAAAAAAAGTGTGAATGAACACTTGATACATTAAGAGCCAGTACAAAAGGTAAGTTAAGACAAAAGACAAAACCTAAGAGAGGTTAAGCAGAATATAAATATGAGCATGGACCGACGAGTAGTTAGTAGTTGATTCAGGAAGAGCTTAGTTATGGCTAAACTAGAGGTCTCAGATAACTCAGTAGATAATGCAAGATAAACGTAGTGAAACCCTGCATAGGAAATTCAGTCTCGCAGATACGACATCCTAATTCTTAAGAAATATTAAGATAGGAGTTGGGTTAGTAAAAGGTACCGTATAAGTGTTATGAAAATTAAAGAAAGTGCATGTCACGACCCAAAACTCTAACCTGTCGTGACAGCGTCTATCGATGATACTAGGCAAGCCGATTTTCAAAATACTTCAATTATTTCACAAAAGATAATCCGAAAAGCTTTTATATGACATAGTTTCATAAAAACATGAGTTAAATTAAAAATACAATGCGGAAAAAGTAGCCCTAAAATTCGGAGTGTCACCAAGTCATGAGCATCTAAACAACCAGTCAAAGAAATAGTGTCTACAAGAGTCTGTGTCTAAATGCCAATATAGATAAGAAAGATAACAAGGGAGGAGAGACAAGGACTGCGAACGCCGGCAGCTACCTCGTGAATCTCCGATACTCGACCATGCACGAGATCAACGTCCTCCGTGACCAGATACACCTGGATTTGCACATGAAGTGTAGGGTGTAGCGTGAGTACAATCAACTCAGTAAGTAACAATAATAAATAAGGAACTGAGAAGTAGTGACGAGCTATACAATTACAGTTCATTTCAGTAATTTCAGCAATAAAAGTAGACATGAATTCTGGCAATATAAGTCAAGTCAATTGCACGTTTACCAAGTTCAGGTAAACCAACTACAACATATTCCAGAAGCTCACAACAATGACATGATTTGGCTAAGTGCATCAACAACGAAAAACAAATGCAACCTCTCAATAGCTCAAACACTCAAGTATCAGCCCTCAATACACACACTCAATAGGTACCTGCGCTCACTAGGGGTATACAGACTGCGGAGGGGCTCTTTCAGCCCAAGTGTTATATCGTTGTGGCGTGCAACCCGATCCAATGATAAAAGTATCCATAAGGCTCGTTGTGGCGTGTAACCAGGTCCACAATCCATAAATAGCCATAAGGCTCATTGCAGCGTGCAACTCAACCCCTATACATTCAGCCCTTAGGCTCGTTACGGCGCGCAACCCGATCCATATACACTCACATAGCTCATAGCTCGGCACTCAGAATCTATCTCAGTCACTAACCTCTCCAGCCTCTCGGGCTCTCAGAAATTATACAAATCAGTCCAAATATAGATAATAACAGGTATCAACAAAAAAACAAGAGGAAATGGAGATTTGACAAACAAGTAAAACTATGACTGAGTACAAGACAGTATATAGCAGCCTATTCAACAAGTACACGACTGTTGCGGTTCCCAACAGTGATATCATATAGCCTAAGCATGGTTGCTAACATGGATGGCAGTTAAATTTCTAGAAGACAAAGGGAACATGTAATCAACAATAGGCTATTCGACTTTACAGTCTCACGGGACGGACCAAGTCACAATCCCCCATGGTGCACGCCCACATGCCCGTCACCTAACATGCGCGTCACCTCCAAAATAATCACATCATACCAAATTCTGGGGTTCATAAGCAACCCTACGAGAACAAGGGAGTGGAGGTAAGTAACTAAGGGTAATGATAGGAGAGTAAGACCATCAGAAATTCCGTGGGGTATACAATGTAATAAGCTCACAGCTTTACAAGAGTCAGAGGGTTTTCCCTAAGTACTGCAACAAAACACTAGCTGAGAAAATAAGGAAGAAGGCTTCAAGCTACGCATAATGACCTAAGAGGAAATGATCTTATAACAACAGTCTCACTACAAAATTGTATACATTCCATAATAAAGTGGCACCTATCGTAGCTAATGAACGGGAAAAAAAGTAATATTTGAGATAATATGAGTTGCAAACTTCCAATAGGAGTGGGCACTAAGATAATCCAAGTACTCATGCAACAAGTGGCAGAACGACCAGGAAAAGTAATTGCTTACTTTTTAAAGAAAGTTGAGAAGGCGTGAAAAGAATTATTCGATCAATGACCCAGAGTTAGTTACATTATGAACGCACTTAAGATTTTGGAGTATTATCCATGCAACATATATGTTGACATTCCTATAGCTACTGAGACTCCGGTATAAGTTAAAAGAAAGAATTGAGTCCACCTCACAAACAAAAGCTTGAATTGTTAGAAGATTAGATTATGGATGTTCCTTAACGTCCACCAAAGGCGAAAGTAATAACCAATACCCTGCGCTGCATATTGAAAAATAGATTAAGCCTACTTAAAGGCTGAGAGAGAAGAGGAAACTAAAGAGTTACATCAGCTAAGTAAATTAGGAGTCTTATTAATAGACCCAGCTAAATATAGAAATCGTGATTAAAAACACTGCAAAGTCACTGTTATATCATAGGTACAAGAGAGATAGTACATCGGTCATATTCTATAATGGCTTTATGATAAAGCCAGTTAAAAAGGTACCAGCTTCATAAGGAGTAAGTATGAAGCTCTGACTGGATTGTGTATGCACCAGAGGTTCAAGTATTATAGTATAGGTTTAATTTGTGGATGTGAATTCCACCTATGTTGAAGGGTGGTTATTAAAGAGATAGAAAATATGATGCTAGATTTAAAGGCAAATAATTAGGTAAAGGTGAAAAAGGTACGATATACTCAAGTGCAGAAGGTAGTGAACAATCCAGACTTAAAATAGAGGGTTAGAAGCACAGTGATTCAGTATCCACAAATGATAGTTGTGTCGTCAGTGGCATATCTTCTAGCATATGGTTTCTAGGTACCGAGAGTTCTAGTTAAGAGATAAAGAAGAGTTAGAGCGAGGTTTCAGAATAACATAAGGATATCTATGGTGCTATCAAGTTATAAGAAGGTTGTAAGTAGTATAAACAAATATGTGTAGGTCGCAAGCTAAAGTATGGTAGAGCGACAAGGTTTTAGGTAGACGGGAGTAAGGATGAGAAAAGGTAAGTCAGAAGGTGACGAGAATAGGTAAGCCCTCGATATTAAACATATCAAAACAATAGAGTTGATGATTTCCGTAAGTTATTAAAAAAAACTCAATACACCTTGAATGAAATCCGAGGAGTTTAAGACTAGGAGCATTTAGAATAAAGGGAATGCTGCCCTAGAAGTAGAATAAGTGTGTAATTGTGATAAATGTTAAGAGGATGACATTTAGGCTTTAGATTGAGTAATTATTCAAAGAGAAGGGATTTCATGAATTGCATGAGATTAGAATATCCCTGTAAGATGAATCATGTTGGGATGTGATGAAATATGGTTTTTGAAGTATAGTATCGTCCCTAGGTGGATCATGCAAATAACTTCAAATGTTCCCCTATGAGACGTGAGCCCTAGTGGAAATGTATTACGTAAGAGGTTTCAAGTTATTAGTGGTAGATTATAGATCAACATCAAGGTGAATCAAAAATAAATGGATAAAAGTTCCAAAGTATGAGAAGAGATTAGGTTGCATTCTTAAGATGAACAGTAATGAGGAAGCATTAAAGGACTTAGATTTATACATATAGGATAAGCAACGAAAGACTAACTTAGAGTTAAGTAGCAGACCTCGATAATAATAAATCGAAGTAAGTGTTATGGTATATTCTGACCTACCTAGATGCAGTAAATCAATAAGGATAGATAACTCATGCTATGAAACAAGATATAGCAATAGTCGTAAGTTTGACAAAGTACCAAGTGAAGGACTTCAGTACACATATAGATGTCTAAAGGACAGTTTGTCATAGTTCTGTATATGTTCACAAAATGAGGCATATCTGTTGTTTTTACTTTACTTAAAAATCATTATTATGTTTTAATTTAACAAATTCTATACTTAATTCATTAGGTTATCCGATACTTTATTTTATTTGAAAATATTATTTTCTTCACCCAAATGATTTCTAAAACAAGCCCATTTTTCTCATTTGATTCCCTAATTTATTCAAGGTTTTTATACTTATCATATATAAACAAATCTCTTGAACATTTTAGTTAGCATTTAACACGAATACAATATACATGGTGGCACGTGGGTTTTGCCGTGTAGAAGTGATTTGGAAAAATATGGGCATGAGGTGCCATACGTGTAAGATTGAAAATTGTGACTTATGATTTAAGATTACGAGGACTAGTACCTCGGGTAACTCTTGTTGTAAATTGTGCATTAGGAATGATTTGATTAATTAGATTGTCATCCGTTTCTCTATTACTCGTTTATTTCTAGTTGTTATTCGTGTTTCTATTATTTTCAGTGTTTGTAGTAAATTTGTGGTCCTTCTTTTGTTGGTCTTACATTGACATTATTTACATTGTTAGCTTTAAGTTATATCCTGCACATGTTTACACTTGACCTGACCTCATCATTTCTCTACTGAGATTAGGCTTTATACTTACTTGGTACCGCTGTTGTGTACTCATGCTATGCTTCTGCATATTTTTGTGTAGATCCAGGTACTTATGATCGAGTTGGTTTGAGACTTATATATGCGGGACTGGAGACTTCAAGATATACCTACTTGACGTTCGCGGGCTTCAAAGTCACCTTCTGTTGTATTTTATTTCAATTGTTTTCTATTATTCCTTGACATTGATGTATTGTTATTTCTAGTGACTCTTAGAAAAGCTTATAACTTGTACTACCGGCTTTGGATTGTATGATTGACGTTGGCTCAGTTATGTTGTATCAATTATTATTTAATGTATTAAGTAGTTAAGTTTCAGTAATAATCAGCATATGTTAGGCTTACATAGTCTTAGAGAATAGGTGTCATCACGACATCCTAAGGTGAAAAACTAGGGTCTTGACATAGTGCTTTCCTTGCATTTAATTATATCTCTAAATTGTTGAACTACTTGTAATTGAAGTTGTTATTTCATGAAATATCTTATTATTGAGTCACTGGTGTTGAAGTTGAGAAAGTCGTTATCACATTGAAGCAAAGTAGTTAATTGTTAAGATATCTTTTTTATTGAGATATTCACTTTTATTTTACTATTGTTGAGATTCTTGTACACATTGCGGTTGAGCCATGGACTATTTGTTGTGAAAATATTGATATTGTTGATTTTTTGGTAAGTTGTGGCATATGGACACTTGTGGTGCGAGTCGTGATTATGTTGTAATATTGATACGCATGCAGTGGTATCAAGCTTGGGATTGATACGCATACAGTGAGATAAAATGGGCTTGATATACGTGTTGCTAGTAAGGGAACTATTTGAAGTCACGCGGCGTAATAGTTGGTTTAAAACGAGGGTAGTCGTTTTGGGAAAAATAATTTTCAAAAGGCCAAACACCTAGATAACCCCTTAAACTTGGCTCAAAATATCATTTTATCACTCAAACTTAAGGTTGTTCCTATTGAACACTCCAACATCATCCAAAGTGTGTCTATTGAACCCTTCATGTGACATGGCAAAAGAAGTGGTTTTCACTCAGATTTTGAGCGCGTGATCACTTAAGTAATCTTTTTTCTTCTCTTCCAAATATTTTCTTACTTTCTTCTTCTTTTTCATTTCTTGATTCTTTTTCTCGTAGTGTTTTGATCTTGTCAGCCACCACCATGCTTCCACCACGGCACCACCTCTGCATCATCACTTTGGACAATCATTTTGGAAAATGTACGCAACCATCATTTTCCCTCTCAGAACTTTCCACATCTCTCTCACTCTCTCAACCACCATTGTTGACTAACCAACCACCTTGAAAATATGTCTTCTCCGAGCAAAAACCGATAGGAATTTGATGAAATTGTGAACTCTTAAACTAATTTCGTTTGTCTTAATTAACTTTAATCATTTAGGGACTGGGATTATTATTTGGTTTACTGTAATCACTAATGTTCTCTTCTCAAACTTGTGAAACGCAAAATCAAAAGCAAATCAAGAGACTTAATTGCTTCATTCTCGAACCATAGCTAACTGACAAACTATTTTTCCCAAATAATTTCTTTCATACATACAATAAACTCAACAACACAAATCATTTTTGATCCACAATTCCAGAAATACTTACTTTGGATGATGCTTAGATTTAGATGGGTGGTGCATATTGAAGTGTGTCTCGGTAGTCTTCTAGTAGTTGAAGAGCAAGGGAGGTTAGGGAAGGCGGAGGTGGGTTTCTATGGAAGGGGCTGGTGGGATTCCATGGAATGAAAAAAGAAAGAGGATGTAGGGAAGAAGGTGACGGAGGCGGCGGGTCTAAATACATATAGTTTTTGGTCAAAAGTTTTTTTGCTTTTTGATTAGCCCTACTAAAGTGCCACATGGCATATATCTATTTGTTATTTTTGCCACGTCATGGTGAGTGAATTCACGTGCGATATTTGTTTTACTAGATGGTCATGAGGGGTTCAATAGACACGCTTTGAATGATTTTGAGTGTTCATAAGAACAATCTTAAGTTTAAGAGTCAAAATGATAATCAGAGGCTAGTTTAAGGGCCCGTCTAGGTGTTTGGTCATTTCAAAACTAAATGTAAGGTGTGATATAAGGAAATATTATGATTGAAATTGGAAAATATGAATACGAAGGTTCTTCGATTGTGATTCTTGTTATATAGGATGCGATACTTTGGTTGTGTTTCTTGTTGTGCATCTCATGCCGGAAAGAGTAATGGTCGAACTATTCTTGTTGCTTATATTCTTCTTTGTTTATTAGTTTGTTCCGTATTTGACTAATTGTGATCTCATTCATCGTTTCTTGTCATTGTCTTTATGCTCACAGTTCTGTCATTACTTTACGTTATTAAACTGCTTCTTTATTACTCATCTCTCTATTTTCCATTACATGTAGTTATTATATTTCTATTAGTTTATCTTGTTCTAGTAGGTGTCTTAAGTTGGCTTCGTCATTACTCTATCGAGGTTAGGTTTGATACTTACTGGGTCCTGTTGTGGTGTACTTATACTACGCTTCTTCACATCTTTTTGTGCAGATCCAGGTACGTTTGCTCGTGTTGGACACTGTTAGCTACCTTCCGAAGACTTCAAGGTATTCCTGCTCGGTGTCTGTAGGCTGTGGAGCCACCTTCCCTATAATTTCATTTTGTTGTTTTTCTTATTCAAACAGTGTTGTAGTAGACATTCTATTCTGCAGAGCTTATGACTCAGTGCCGCCGGTTTTGGGAAGAGTAAAGTTGAGAACCTATTTTGGAAGTTTATATGAGTTTAGTCTTGCTTTAGTATTTCTGTTGATTATTTCTGTTAAGTTATTATTAAATGTTAAGCTTACCTAGTCTTAGAGACTAAGTGTCATCAACGACATCTTAAGATGGGAAATTAGGATCGTGACAAATAGGAATTACATATTCTAGAAAAATGGCACGCATACTCCAGAATATGCTAAACACTGCAAATATTGGAGGATCACAATTACAAAAATTGCTTTCATATCATTAATTAAGAGATTTTCTCAAGTCCAGTTGTCCAAATACAGTAGAAATAACTCGAAATAGTAGCAATTACACCTGAAAATTAAGAAGTCCAAACATACTAATATATAATGAAGCCCTAAAGTGGCTTTATATACCTAAGGGTATAATTGCAGTTTGATAAAGTGGGTTATTTGTTAAAATGTTAATAATACTGGGCAAATCAAGACCCGAACTAATAACCCAATCATTAAATAATACTAACTTGTTATCAAACCATTAACTCGATAACCCGATACCAATACTGATAACCCAATAAGCTTTTTCGATTCAGACTATTGATTTTGCCCAATAGGTGCCCAGTCGTAGCTCCAGTAACTTTTTCTCAATTTATTTGCCCATGTCACTGGATGGGTTTTGAAGATTGACAAAAGGTGACAAGTTGAACCAGGTCCATCATAGCATACACATCTGAATGAAGCAGTTGGCACAAGAATCGTACAAGTCTAGGAGATATCAGTGATTGCTGAGTATCAAAGAACTAAGAGAATGTCTCCTAATACGAAAAGGTTGCAAACTGATAAAGATGACAGAAGTTGATTTCAGCTAGGACAGAAATAAAGGAAGGAAGTTGAGTTACAATCAAACTCGTTTACCAAGGAAGAGTTGGATCAGAATTGAATCATGGACTCAACAAACGGACTCTATAAATACTCAATGTATTACTGCTGAAACAAGTGACGCACAAGTACTAAAGTGAATCAAGATCTGAAGCAAAAGTACCAGAGATATTTTGCAAGCAGAATTGTAGTGCGATACAAAGGCTACAGTTCAACTAGAAGAAACAGTTCCATTGTTTGTGTTTTGAGTCTAGTTGATTGTAGTAGGAGTTTCAATATTGTATCTTATCAGCTTTCTTAGAAGCAAATTGTAATAGGTACACATTGTTCAAGTTAGAGTTAGCTTGAAATCTGTAGAAATTAGCTAGAGGCTAGTTGATACAAAGAGGATTAGAGTTAGTCCTAGGATTACAAAAGAGTTTATTTTGTAAGTCCGTTTTGGCTCAGAGTTTTAGTGAAGAGTTTGAGCAAATCCTACTGAGGAGTAGGTCGTGGTTTTTTCACCTTTTGAGCCAGGTGTTTTCCACGTAAAAATCCCTGTGTCTTTACTATTACTGCTTAATTATTCCGCAAACAGTAGTAAGTAGTATACTAAGAAGAACCAGGTTCTTCTTATTAGACAGCACTCGAAAATTGGGTACTGCACAATTAACTTATAATATTGTGTAGTATTGAAGTCTAAAACATCAATTGGTATCAGAGCAGGTTATCCTTGAAGAGGCTAACACCTAGGAAAAGATCAAGATGAGTGCACCACCTGGGAACTGGGAAGGTCAATCAACTGCAAGGCCGCCACTCTTTAATGGCAAGTACTATTCTTGGTGGAAGAATAGAATGAAGGATCACCTTATTGGAGAGGACTATGAACTCTGGGACATAGTCACTGATGGACCACTTGCAACAATGAAGAAAACTGCTGAAGGAGTAGATGTGCCTAAAACTAGGGCTGACTGCTCAGCTAAGGATCTGAAGAAATAGGAGAAGAATGCCAAGGCCAAGAAGTGGCTAGTGTGTGGACTAGGCCCAGATGAATACAGCAGAATCCAAAGTTGTACCACTGCCAAGGAAATCTGGGATACTCTACAAGTGGCACATGAAGGAACAACTCAAGTGAAGAGGTCTAGAGGTACATTGCTATACTCTCAGTATGAAAACTTCACTATGAAGGAAGGAGAAACAATTAAGGAGATGTACACAAGGTTCACAACCTTGACTAATGAACTCTAGTCTCTTGGAAGAGTCGTCCTTGAAGAAGACAAGTTTGAGAAGATTTTGACAAGGGTTCTGCCTATCTCCTGGGAAAGCAAGATAACTGCCATTCAGGAATCCAAAAATATGGCAACCCTTAGACTAGATGAGTTGATTGGCAACCTTACTGCTTATGAACTCAGAAGGCAGACCATGAAAATGGATGCCCCAAAGAAGGAAAGAAGTCTAGCACTAAGGATCACAGAGGGAGCAGATCTGGAGGATGATGAGATGGCCATGATCACCAAAGAATTCAGAAACTTTCTCATGAGGAAGAAAGGCATCTCTAGAGGGGGAAACTTCAACAAGGCAAAGGCTCCTGAAAGGCCAGCTAATGAGGGATGCTACAAGTGTGGAAAAACTGATCATCTCATCAAGAACTGCCCCCAGTGGGAAGTAGAATGGAGGAAGGAGAGATATGAAAGAAAGAACAGGAAGAAGGAACTGGTCCAACCCAAGAAAACTACTACAAAGGCTATGGTTGCTGCTTGGGGGGAAAGTTCAGATGAAGAATCAGAAGATGGTGAGACAGAAGATCAAGCTCTCATGGCAATTGGAGAATCTGATGAGGAGACTTATGAAGAACCACAGGTAAGTATCTCACATCTTAAAACAAAAATAAAGTTTCTATCTAAGGAGAAACTCTCTGAGTTGCTACTTGACTTCATTGATGATTCTGAGGAGACAACTAAAGAGAAAGATCAACTATCTAAAGAGTGTGCAATGCTGAGAGCAAAATGCATGGACCTGGAAATAAGGGTCAGTGAATCTGAAAAGAAAAACACTGTCTTGATGAACCAGGTTCAACCACTCGAAACTGAGATTCTAGAACTAAAATCTGAAAATTTAAAGTTAAGACTAGGATCCAGTAAAAAGGTAGTTGATCACTCTCATGCTAAGTTAGAAGAAGACTTAGGTAAACTGAAAGATAAAATGTATGCCAAAGATGAGCAGATAAGATCTCTTAAAGAAGAACTTGGCAAAGTCAAACATGAATTTGATAGAATACGTAAGTGGAATAAGTCTTCCGATGCTTTAATATGGCTCCAAGAGAATCATAGTAGCAATAGGAGAGGGATTGGTTTTGGGAGTCAATTGCCTAAGTGGGATCCCAAAAGCAAGTATTTCACTCTACCTGAAAATAAAATTTGCACCCATTGTGGGAAGACTGGCCACTATAAATATGAGTGTTCTGCAAAAGAAAAGGCCAGTCAGAAAAATGAGATATTCATTAAAAAGAAAAACTGACTACCAAACTGGGCCAGAAAAAAATCTGATTCATCCATTCTCTCATGGAAAAGGACCCAAACTAGTTTGGCTTCTTAAAACTAACCCCTGATTTTCTTTTGAAGGTACAAGTGAAGGGAAGCAACCAATTTTGGTTTTTGGATAGTGGCTTCTCTAAACATATGACAGGGAACAAGGAACGGTTCCTTTCACTTGAAAACCTCAAAGGAGGAAATGTCTCCTTTGGAAACGGAAAGAAAGGTGAAATAATAGGGGTCGGCAAGGTAGGTAAAGATGACACACGTTCAATTGAACATGTGTATCTGATAGATGGCTTGAAATATAGCCTTATCAGTGTGTCACAACTGTGTGACAGAGGTAACCTTGTCGCTTTTACTTCCACAAAATGTTTTGTGATCAACCTGCTTACTGACAAGATTGTTTTGCAGGGAAAAAGAATGAACAATATCTATGTCATTGACTTGTCCACACTGTCTGACAATGAACTCACTTGCCTTAGTGTGTTAGACAGTGATCCCCTCATGTGTCACAAAAGACTTTGTCATGCAAGTCTAACTCAACTTAACAAGCTGGTCTCTAAGGACTTAGTGGTAGGGCTTCCTAACATTAAGTTCAAAGAAGACAAGGTTTGTGAGGCATGTGCAAGGGGGAAGCAGGTAAGGTCTTCTTTCAAAAGTAAGAAAATGGTTAGTACCACCAGGACGTTGGAACTGGTTCATATGGATCTATGTGGTCTCATAAGAACTCTAAGTAGAGGTGGGAAGAGATATGTGATGGTGCTAGTAGATGATTTCTCAAGGTTCACTTGGACCTTATTCTTGGCATCTAAGGATGAAGCATTTGAAATGTTCACCTCATTTGTCAAGAAGATTCAGAATCAATTAGGACATCAACTAGCATCCATTAGATCTGACTATGGTACTGAGATTGAGAATGCTAAGTTTGCCGAGTTCTGTGATGAACATGGTGTGAATCACAATTTTTCTGCTCCTAGAACCCCACAGCAAAATGGGGTTGTTGAAAGGAAAAACAGAACTCTTGAAGACATGGCAAGAACCATGCTTCTATCAAGCAAACTACCTCACAGCTTCTGGGCAGAAGCAATTAACACTGCATGTTATATTATCAATAGATGCATGACCAGACCTCTGGTAGAGAAAACTCCCTATGAATTACTTAAAGGGAGAAAGCCCAACATATCCCATCTTAGGGCTTTTGGATGCAAGTGTTATGTGCATAATAATGGCAAAGATTCTTTAGGAAAATTTGATCCCAGAAGTGATGAGGGAGTGTTCTTGGGATATTCTACACATAGCAAAGCTTATAAAATATACAATAAAAGAACTATGTGTGTAGAAGAAAGTGTACATGTTGTCTTTGATGAAACTAACACTTTATCTGAGAGACAGGAACCAGAAGATGAGGAGCTTGGACTGGTGAGGAGCAATGACTACATTGAAGCACCTATGGGAGATGGAACAGGTGATGGACCAGGTCCAACAACCCCACGCAACTCGACAGGGGGAATTCCTCATGAAAATACTGGCCCTGATCCTGTTCCACAGCAAAAAGACAACATGGAACAATCCAGAAGTGAACAACTGGTTCTCAAACCACACAGATATCAGGGTTCTCACCCTCTTGAGAACATCATAACAGACTTGAGATCTGGAATCAAAACTAGATCCTCCTTGAAAAATCTGTGTGCGTTTGATGCATTTCTATCCTTGATTGAACCAAAGAACATTGTTGAAGCCCTGAAAGATGCTGACTGGGTAACTTCCATGTAAGATGAGCTGAATCAATTTGAGAGAAGTCAAGTATGGCACTTGGTACCCAGGCCACTGGATAGATCAATAATTGGCACCAAGTAGGTCTTCAGGAACAAACTCGATGAGGACGGAACTATTACAAGAAACAAGGCAAAACTGGTTGTTCAAGGATACAGCCAAGAAGAGAGAATTGATTATGATGAGACCTTTGCTCCTGTGGCAAGATTGGAGGCAATCATACTTCTTATAGCATTTGTTGTACACATGGAATTCACTCTGCATCAGATGGATATCAATAGTGCTTTTCTCAATGGCTATTTGAAGGAAGAGGTATTTGTAAAACAGCCTCCTGGTTTTGAAAGCAAAGAATCACCTGATCATGTATATAAACTTGACAAGGCTCTCTATGGTCTCAAGCAAGCACCTAGAGCTTGGTACGAGAGATTGTCAAAATTCCTGCTGGAACATGGGTACAAACGAGGCAAAATAGACAGTACTTTGTTCTTAAAGGAAAAGGGAAAAGATCTTCTGATTGTACAAATATATGTTGATGATATCATATTTGGGGCAACAACTGAGAAGCTCAGCAAGGAATTTGCTACATTAATGGGGAGTGAGTTTGAAATGAGTATGATGGGTGAGCTAACCTTTTTCTTAGGTCTGCAAATCAAACAAACTCCACATGGAACAATGATTCATCAACAGAAGTATGTGAAAGAACTCCTCAAGAAGTTCAAAATGGAAGATTCAAAGGAGATAGTACCCCAGTAGCCACAGCTACAAAATTGGATGTGGATAAACCTGGTTCATCCGCTAATCAGAAGACGTACAGAGGGATGATTGGGTCTCTACTATATCTTACTGCAAGTAGACCTGATATTGTGTTCAGTGTGGGACTATGTGCTAAGTTTCAAGCCAATCCAAAGGTGTCCCATCTCACTGCAGTAAAAAGAATTTTGAGATATCTGAAGGGCACCACTTATTTGTGCCTTTGGTATCCTAAAGGTAGTAATTTTAACCTTGTAGGATATGCTGATGCTGATTATGCAGGTTTCTTGGTTGACAGGAAAAGTACTTCAGGCATGGCTCACTTTTTGGGCTCTTGCCTTGTCTCTTGGTCCACCAAGAAACAAAATTCAGTAGCCTTATCTACTGTTGAGGCTGAATATGTGGCTGCAGCCTCTTGTTGTGCCCAGTTGCTATGGATCAAGCAACAACTCCTGGACTTTGGTATAGATGTGGGATGCATTCCTATTTACTGTGATAACACTAGTGCAATTAGTATGACTAAGAACCCCGTTCATCACAAGAGAACTAAGCACATAGATGTTAGGCACCATTTCCTGAGGGATAACTATGAAAAAGGGATGATCTCAATCGAGTTCTATGCTATTGATCGTCAAATTGCTGATATATTTACCAAAGCATTGAGTAGGGAGAATTATGAGAGAAACATGGTTGAATTAGGGATGATTAACATCGCCTAATTGAAAAACAAAATGAAAAAAAAAACTGGAAAAAATTGAAGAGAAAAAAAAGGGAAGTTTTCTAGCTAGAAATTTTAATTAGGTACTTAATCAGATTAATCATTGCTCAGGACTATATCTTTATTGCCATACTCTTCTGCCATGTATTAATATGATTCCCTAGTTGCTAATGATGTTTCTCTATTTTTGAGAATTGAGGCAAAATAAAGATTTTTAACAGGATGAACCTGCTGGTTTACATGACTGACAAGGTACGTTCTCATCTCCATACATGTATTAATTCAAGTACAGTCATACATGAGCAGGACTCTATCCATTTATGGTTCAGTTCAAATTCTCGTACTTACCCAAATAATGAACCAGTTTTAAGAAGCTCCGTCACATTAAATTAACCTAGTTTTAGGGGGAAAGAAACGGTCTAATCAATGTCCAATCACTAAATGTCCTCAGCTATCAGTATTACCCGATTCTTTTGCAACAATGAGAAGGATATAGAACCTAGGGCTGTGTTCAAAAGTGAGATGAAGCCTGAGCACAAGCTGTTCTTTGAATTTGTGATCAAATTCCTGCTGCCCAGACAAGAACGACGACACATTGCGAACTACATGCACTTAACCCTCATGGAGTGTCTGTACAGAGGAAAGCATATCAATTGGCCATCTTTTATCATCCAGCTCTTGGATAGATTGGTGAATGGCACCAAGGCCCGTGCAATCCCATATGGCTTTGTTCTGACTGCAGTTCTTGCTCATTTTGGAGTTCCTACAAAGAAGGCTGAGATGGCTACTGCTAAGGAGTACTTTGGAAAGGACACTCTGCTGTCTTGTGATTATATTGTAAATGCCCCGGAAGATGAACCTGGTTCATCTCGAAAGCAACCAGTCAACAGCAAGGTCCGCATCCTGGTGCAAGAAAGCGAGTTAAAGGATATGGAGATCCTTCGATTGTAGTCTCGCTTGATTGAGGTGGAAGCTGAGCGTGATGCTCTCAAAGCTGAGTTGGATAAGGAGAAGGAGAAAAACGAAGGTGTCTTACTCTATATGTTGTCCCTTCTATAAACCAAGAATCCAGCCTCATCTGCACCACCCCAGCCTTAGGAATGTCCAGTGCCACTCCCTCCAATACAATCTATGACCCAGTTTGGGACGTTTACCTGTTTTTAGTTTCAGTTTTTATTCTTGTCTTGCTCATGTTTTGGCTGTTCTTGATTTTAATCTGTTTTGGTGTTGATCATCATTGTTAATCAATGAAAGCTTGTTGTTTTAAAAATGTCTCAATTTCTAATTTAGCTTACACTATTTGTTTCTTGTGTTGATTAATCATGTTTGCACCTGCAGTTGCCTAAATTGGCCATGAGTAAGAATTAAAAAATCGGTAAGTATCATTTTGCAACTTTTCGATGATGCCAAAAGGGGGAAGATTGATTGTGTTTTCAAAATCTTTCAAAAAGTGTTATTTATAACCTAATGACCCTGGTTCTTGATGATTAATGCTTCAAAATATTTAAAGTGTTTAAAGTGTATACAGGATAAAAGCACAGAGTTTGTCATCATCAAAAAAGGAGAATTTGTTTGCCCATGTCACTGAATGAGTTTTGAAGATTGACAAAAGGTGACAAGTTGAACCAGGTCCATCATAGCATACACATCTGAATGAAGCAGTTGGCACAAGAATCATACAAGTCTAGGAGATATCAGTGATTGATGAGTATCAAAGAACTAAGAGAATGTCTCCTAATACGAAAATGTTGCAAACTGATAAAGATGACAGAAGTTGATTTCAGCTAGGACAGAAATAGAGGAAGGAAGTTGAGTTATAATCAAACTCGTTTACCAAGGAAGAGTTGGATCAGAATTGAATCATGGACTCAACAAACAGACTCTATAAATACTCAATGTATTACTGCTGAAACAAGTGACGCACAAGTACTAAAGTGAATCAAGATCTGAAGCAAAAGTACCAGAGATATTTTGCAAGCAGAATTGTCGTGCGATACAAAGGCTACATTTCAACTAGAAGAAACAGTTCCATTGTTTGTGTTTTGAGTCTAGTTGATTGTAGTAGGAGTTTCAATATTGTATCTTATCAGCTTTCTTAGAAGCAAATTGTAATAGGTACACATTGTTCAAGTTAGAGTTAGCTTGAAATCTGTAGAAATTAGCTAGAGGCTAGTTGATACAAAGAGGATTAGAGTTAGTCCTAGGATTACAAAAGAGTTTATTTTGTAAGTCCGTTTTGGCTCAGAGTTTTAGTGAAGAGTTTGAGCAAATCCTACTGAGGAGTAGGTCGTGGTTTTTTTCACCTTTTGAGCCAGGTGTTTTCCACGTAAAAATTCCTGTGTCTTTACTATTACTGCTTTATTATTCCGCAAACAGTAGTAAGTAGTATACTAAGAAGAACCAGGTTCTTCTTGTTAGACAGCACTCGAAAATTGGGTACTGCACAATTAACTTATAATATTGTGTAGTATTGAAGTCTAAAACATCACCATTAATCTTTCAATAATTGTATCAGATCATGACAACTCATTAAAATAACATCTAAAGAGGGTAATTTATTTCAACATACTTAAGTAAATCGAAAAATAAAGAGTAGGAAAGAAAGAAAGATTTAAAATGATTGTCAAGAACATCATTTCCCTTAATATATCTTTCTTATCAGTTCTCTTTTTGTTCTCATTCCGTGTCATATCCTATACAATGACAACCATATACATTCTCCTCCTCCATCCCTTTCCATTTTCTTGTAATGGATCTTTAAACTATCTTTTAAGCTTTTGCCACTCATTTCTTGATGTAGACTGATGGTCATCGATTCCATTTTCTAAAGGTTTCTCTGTTTATAATCCAAGTTTATTTGTAAAGTGAAAAAAGAAATAGAAAGAGTGGTCCGTTTCACTTCCAAAATGTTCGACTTTACTTTGTTGGTTATATATGAAAAGCAATTTGCTCCAACTATTTTCACCCACAGGACAATTATCAAATCAGATTCGATCCAAAAAGGAAATGCGTGATTCCACACTATATGGATTTGATGGAGTTGTGGCATGTTGTGGCCTAGCTTCAACTACATAATTTTTGTTTTCTTGTGCTTTTCAAGAGGGCACTTTAGATGGTACTTGGAAAGGTTCCATTTGATATCATCTTTTACCTTCATACTTAAATAAATAAATAAAAATAAAAGAAGAATTGATTCAAATAGCCGCCACCCATTAACTTAAACTAAAAATAGCCGGTGTAGTATAATATATGCATAATTTATGTATTGTATGTGTATAATTAATGTATAATCTATGTATATGGCTAGAAAAAGTAACAATTAATATGACCGACTATTTATATAAAGACCCCATAATAAAAGCACAGTGATGTTTAATCTAACTTATGCCCACCTCAATTATTTTAGGAGATATCATAACTTTGGTCACCAAAATACTTTGGACAGTTTTTGTTATATCTAGTTTCGTGAGAGGACCATGTATAAGACACCTTAGAGAGTCATTCGACCCAATCCAATTATCTACCGAGAGGCTAATACTGGGGCCGTTGCCAATATTCCAACTGATTTTTTTTATTAAAATTGAAATATTTTTTATAATGCTTTTCCAGATGTAGGAGTCGGATGGTTTCATTTTAAAGTCATTTTGGAGATGTCGTGTTTGTATTTCCTTTTTAAAACTCTAACACAAAGTTGGTATGGGTTTGTAATAAAACACCAAGTCAGGCTACAGAGTAGGGCTGGGTTTTTACCATTACTATTAGGAATTCCAAATCCGCCCATAGTCTTAGGGAGTGTAACAGTTTCCCAATTTGCTACATGGATTCTTCTTTTGTTTTCAGTGGAACCCTAAGGAAGTTGCGTTGGATACGGACAATTTTTTCAATATACCTTTTTGGTAATAAATTTATTTGCATTGCGTAAGGATTGTTGCTAGAACTGTTGTGATGAGTGTAGTACGTCCTGCAAGGGATAGCATTTTTGCCTTCCATCCTTGTAGACAGTTATGATGAGTGTAGTAGTCAATGCTTTTAGGATGGTGATTAGTGATGGGTAGACCTAAGTAGTTACTAAACTTTGACGACGGGGTCATGTTGTGTAAGTCTGCTATAATTTATTGGGTGTGTAGGGGCACATTTTTGGAGAAGTAAACTTTCGATTTGGCAAAATTAATTTTTTGACCAGAAACTGATGAAAGCTTGTTGAAAATATCGATAATAGTAGAAGTATTTTTAGTGTCTGCTCTTGCAAAAAGTACTAAATCATCGGCAAAAAGTAGATGTGATATCTCAGTTGACACTCTACCAATTTTATGGGGTCCCAAAGGTTTTGGTTAATATCTTGATTTATCAAACGTGTCAAAGATTCCATGCAAATGATGAATAGATAAGGGGATAAAGGGTCACCTTGACTAATTCCGCGGCTTGAGTTGAAAGAGTTCGACGGTTTTCCATGTATTAAGATGGATATGGACGAGGTTGTGACACAAGATATTATAAGGAAAATTAGTTTAGGAGGAAAATTTAGACTAGCTAAAGAATATCTTATAAAGGACCATTCATGACGGTCGAAAGCTTTTTCAAGGTCAATTTCCAGCATCATATGGCTTGCTCTACCCTTAGCTTTATTGAAGTTATTATTGGCTTCTTGGACAATAATGTTGTCATCAGTAGCCCTGCGCCCTGGAATGAAGCTACATTGGTTTGGGGTATTTCTATTTAAACTAAGATGCTTGAATAATGACCATCGTCCTACAAAGGATTTATCAAAATTAACGAGCAAAGGTGAAAGCTTTCCAAGTGGGCTTAACCGCCCTTAAGCACCGTTCATCTCTCTTGTGTGACAATTCGATAAGTCGTTTTGAGTACTTGCCTAAATTTCTGTGTTGAGATCTCTCATAGCTTCATTTGTTATTTTTTGATTTGCGATCATGGTCCGTGTCGCTTTTCGGAAAGTTTTAACGTAAAAATTTGAAGAAAAGTAAATTTTAACTTGAAATAAGGTTTGGGTTAACCACAACCAACATTTTTGGTAAACGACCTCGGATTAGTGATTTGACAATTTTGGTAGGTTCGTATGATATTTTTGGACTTGTACGCATGTTTGGTTTGGATTTGGGGTTACCCAAGCGCAACTCGACGCATTATGTGAAAATTGAGTTTTCAAGTTAAAATTTTGAGTTTCGATGATCGATTCTTGTTATTTGATCCTATTTTGATTATTTGAGTTAGCGAACGAGTTTGTATAATATTATTACACTTGTGTGCATGTTTGGTTATGAGCCCTGGGGGCTTAAATGAGTTTCGAACGAGTTTTAGTTGAAATTGGAATTGCCGGTGCAAGACCTGTTGCCGGTGTAGTCTGCAGATTTCGCATTTGCGAGGTTTGGCTCGCATTTACGAGCTCGCTTTTGCAGTCAAAGGACTACATTTGCGAATGTGGGATGAGGGGCTAGTACCTTTGCTTTTGCGAACTGAGCTGAGAACGCATGTGCGACGCAGTATTTAGATAGTTAGCTTCGCATTTGCGAAATATTGGTGCGTATTTGCGATGGAGGGTACTTCGCTTTTGCAAACCAAATATCGCATTTGTGACTTCATTGGGCCTGATGCACTGATCGCATTTGCGATCAGTGTGTCGCATTTACAGACATCAGATTTGCGAACAAGACTTTGCAAATGATACATCTGCGATTGGGTAAAACATGGGAAAGTCGGGACTTAGCTCATTTTATACCCTTTTTACCCTCGACTCTATAGAGACGATTTTCTTGAGAGGTTTTCTTTCCGAAATCATTGGTAACCAACTTTAACCAGTTTTCAATCAATTTTCATTACTTTTAATTAATTTTAACATCAAATCTATGATCTTAATGTGGATATTAGGGATTTTGGTAGAATTTAGGAATTTTATAAAATTGAGATTTAGACCTCAAATTGAGGTCGGATTTCGAAATAAATCACATAACCAGGCTTGGGATTGAATGGGTAATCAGGATTTGGTCTGAATCTCGTATTTTGGCCAAGCGGACTCGGGGTTGACCTTTTCAATTTAGCTAAAGATTAAACCTTTTTTCGTTGGTGGATAGTTTCTAAAGCTTATTTTGAAATGTTTGAACAATAATTGGCTAGATTCGGTTGGTTTGGAGGCTTGTTCAAAAGGAAAAGTCGTGGCTGATTATTGATTTAATTGCAAAAAGAGGTAAATGTCGTGTTTAACTTTGACTTGAGGTAATTAAGACTTGGTCTATTTGTTACGTTAATTATGTGTGGGGACGGTACATATGCGAGGTGACAAGTGTATATGTGTTGCCATGAGTTAAAACATGCATTTTGGGGTATTTACCTTCATATCTTTATTTCTTCTATGTTATATTTCGTGAAATGCTTTGATTTGCTACATGTCCTTACTCGCCACTCATACATTATTTAGTTTTTGTCAATTAGTTGCTACATATTTCGATTTATTTATTTTCTTAATCAATACATGCTTACCTGTTATATGTTCCTATATGTATTAATTGTATATTTTATTGACTCGTGTCGTTACTTGCCTTTATTGTCTTTACCTTACTTGTGCCGTTCATGATGTTGTGTCTGATTGTGGGAGTCTTTTAGCTATTCTTGTATTGATTTGTCGACGTTTTGTGAATACGAGATATTGGTTACTTTTTGTTTGTATTGGTAGTTCCTTGGTGTTCTATATGCTTTATTTCCTTTTGTGTTGAGATTACAGAATTTAGTTGTGTTGAGTTGCTCATGTTAATGAGTTGATATTGGTAACGGGTTATGCGCCGCAACAATATACAAATAAATTGATAATGGGAACGGGTTGTACACTACAACAGATATTCAATGATATTAGGATTGGGTTATACGCCGCAACAGATATTGTAATAAATGTTGGGATGGGGTTGCGCCGCAATGGAGTATTTGTAATTGTTTGTAGCTATAATACTCTATTTCAGTACTGTGATATAAGGTTATGAGATGACGTATTATGTGGTCCTGTGTTGGTTGACCTTTGGGTCCCCTTCTTATGAGTTACTTGCCTTCTCTTATTCGTACAGGTTTATAGTGAGTGTCTTGTCATAGGTTTGTCACTACTTCATCGAGGTTAGGCTCGACACTCACAAAGCACATGCGGTCGGTTATACTCATACCATACTTCTGCACTTCTTGTGCAGATCCCAGTGTTGGTCCTAGCGGTGCCTAGAGGAAATGCTCGGATCCGACTCATACAGGAGACTTGAGGTAGAGCTGCATGACGTTCGTAGTCCTCGAAGTCCCCTTCTATCATGTTTTTACTGTTTATCTAGTTTCAGATAGTTATACTTAATTTATGGCCATATTTGTAGTATTTTACTCGCTCATGTACTTGTCACTCCGAATTTCTGGAAGAAGCATAGACTACGCTACTTATGTATTCATTTCTTGTATTTCAGTGTTTGCCAATCGTTAATTATCATTATTCTGCTTTTAAACTATTAAAATCGGTTAATACTTAGCTAATGTTGACTTGCCTAGCAAATGGATGTTAAGTGCCATCACGGCCCCTGCCTGGGATTTCGGATCGTGACACCTTGATCAGACTTCATCCTTATCAGAAGGTTGTTAAGAGTATGTATAATTTTCTAAATCTAGGAGGACATTTTATTATTGTCGAAAATCACACGGGGTGAGAGAGTTGAATAAATTGAGACATTGGCTTCATTCCCGATTTCAAACTTTTAGTGCAACATGATTACAATTCACAGTTGATATATTACGACTTTCTTTGCCCTTTCAAAGTTACCGACATAAATACATAGAAGGACTGCCTTTTTGGTTATGGTACTAAAAAGAAGTACAATCTGAAAAACAACAACTTGCTAGTCAAGGCCTTCTTTGGCCTTGTTTTGGTTATGAACATCAACAACAATTGAAGCCTCTCCTAAATGGTGACAATCCAATTCAGTATCATCAGTACGTTGTCTTAAAAGGCTTGTAAACTTGTAGATCAGATACAACACCAGCAAAAGAACCAGCAGCTGCAGCAATTGAGATAATAAGGCAAGCAACACTAAGCATTTGAAGGCAAATCCATTTTGTTCTCCATTTTGTTATCTTCTTTTGCACAATGTACATTTCCACAGGGAAATAGACAGTTAGCGGCCAAAATCCAAAGGCTCCAAGAATTCCAACTATGTCATTGAAGAATGGCAATAGCATAGATATGACCGTGGTGATGATGACGAAAATCGTCCTCCAAATTATCCGGAAGAGGTTGAGTTTAAAGGATTTATAGCCCATAATCGGGACACTAATCTCTTTGGTAATGAATTTACTCTCGGGGTACCATTCTGCTGCTGTTTTTTCAATGAAGGCGAAAAGGGGCTGGCAGTAAACTTGGTATGCACCTACAAGATGGACGACGATGGCTATATTCGCTATATCAAGTAGCCAATAAGGATTGTAGAATCCAAAACCAGTTAGTAAGTTTCCAGGAGCAAGATCTCCAAATGCTGCATAGCCAAAGCAGCCACAAAGCATGTAGAAAACTGTTGTTACTGCTACACTAATTAGAGTTGCATTTTTCATTGTCTTGGATTCTGATGGTGGAGACTTGAGTGTATCCTATAACATTTAGAAATCAATTGAAACAGATAAATTAATAAAATGCTCCTCCAGAAAACAGAAAAGTGATAAATTAAAGGCTCTATACTATATTATTACCTGAATCTCAATAAGGATGAGGGAGTAAGAATAGGCAAAAGCAATAGCTCCAAGGGCTTGAAAGCTTTTCCAAATTTTTTGCATTTCAGTCACAGTTCCGATGCTAATTCCAGTGAGACTTCCTCCGATTTTTCCTGTTTCTGTAATCAATATTCAAAAGGGTATAATGTGAGGCAGAATATTAACTAGAACTGAAATTTTTTGAAGGGAAAATATGGAACTTTTGTAAACAAACCTGCCACTTTAGCAACTCCTAAGCCTAGTCCAATAGTAGAGTAAGTGAAGGACATAACGGCAGCTACAATTGAAAGCCACCAAATCTGATCAAAATCTGGGATCTGGGAGAAGATGATTTCTATTATTCCAAACATGATCATGTATGGAGTGCTGGATACTTGACAAGGAGCTTGATCACCATGTTTGTGGAAACAATTAGACCTTTTAATAGCTCTGTTCATTTTTACACCAAAAATAATATAAACAAACAAAAATGAGCTCACTGTTTGAACATCAAAATGATCAAATCACAAATTTAATAACTATACTTACATCATGCTAATTGAAGATGCAATGGTGTATCCGATAGCAACCCCAAAAAGATTCGCATACTGAATCCATCCACAAATCTTGACTTGGAGCCCACCTGAAATCATTTTTAACAAATACCCAAATTTGAGTAAATTAGTAAAAAAGAATACAAAAAGAATATCCTAATTTTATCATCATCGCTAGTAAATAGATTGTCCTTAATGTCGCTTTATAATCAAGAGTAATTTTGAATCATAGTCAAAACAGATGTATACTTGGGGGTCTTCCGGAAACGGTCCTAATCCTAACTCTCAATACACTAGATGTTGTTGTAGTCAAAATGAATATATAAATTTTGCACCTTTTTAAAAAGTGTTTCGTCATGTGGAATCTACTCAATTGTTTAAAATGTTGCACAATAGATATGTTCGTTAAAAGTTAGGACAAATACAAAACTTGCTAACGATAAGAGTATGTGTATATGCATATACCAAGATTGGCTTGGACAGCATCCATGTAAGTGTAGTTTCTCTTGCCGGAAACAGAGTCGCCGGAGCGGTAGCAATCGGCAAGAAGAGCGGAGGTGTAATAAGTAACAAAAGAGAACAAAATCATAACAATAGGACCAGCAATCCAACCAAGTTGAGCTACTGCCCACGCTAAAGACAAAACTCCCGAACCAATCACAGCTGTTATGATATGAGCACTTGCCGTCCAAACACTCCCTGTAAATTAAATGAAATCAGAATTGAAATGGGGTTGAGCTAAAAACCACAAAATTCAATACCAGTTCTTTTGAGACGGCCATCATCGTCAAAGCACTTGGATTGAGTGACATTGATGGAAACATCGAACACTTGGTGTTTTGAAGCAACGTTGTTGATTTCTCCCATCTTTGTGGTTTTAACAGAAAAAAACACAGAAATGATGAGTTTTTCTTTCTACTACTGTTGTATGAAAAATAGAAAATCAATGACTAGAGGCAGAGAAGCAGCAGTAAGACTATGAATCTAACGTAGTTTCTGAGTTCAATGGACCACACTATTCACTACTTATAACTCTGACTAGCTTGAAAGATGGCATAGAGAGAGTATATATATAAATAATAGGGAAAGCCGTCCCTGTAATTCTTTGCTTATTTATTACCGTCCCATAAGAAAATGTGTAAATGAAATTGAAGTACATGCAACTTTTTTGTTTGAAAGAGAAAATATACAAATCCACAGAAGAACAAAAGAATTATGCGGTTGACGACCGCCAAATTAAAGAGCAATCTGCAACTAGTCTGATGCCTCTTTTGTACATGTTCCCCCCCAATTTCTGCTCTATTTGGTCTAAACTCAATATTATCTGATCTGTAATCTTTATCTATTCTTTAATAAATATATGTCTTCACATGATGAAAATTGAAAAAAACAATAATGCTGTCTAAAATGATAAATAAATATTTTCGGACACATCTTTTTCGTTAAATTGACAGATGAAAAAGTAAAATAGCGTAGACATTTATGATGAAAAATCAAAGAAGGCAAGGGAAAAAGGCAAATATTCTTTTCTTTTTGGTGCTCGGGGGAAGGTCAGAGCAGTTGAGTGCTGTATTTATTATGGATATGGTTAATTTGTAAGCTAGTACTATATGGGAGCCACACTGCCTAACTGTTTGAGTTATTGCAACTTCTGACTTTTCTTCTTCATTGCTTTCTTTTTAAGCAATGTTTTCTACCTGGACTTTTTATTTTTCAACAACCAAATATATAATGCTAAAATTTTAGAGTACTTCCACACTTGGAATCATGCATGCAAAACACGTACGGTATTGTATGTTTTTTTTTATAGCATATGTTCTTCATATATCTACTTATAGTCTATCTTAAGCAGCTTGGTTGGCAAGGTCGGAGTTTTTCACATTTACCTTATTCTGTCAATTAGTAATTCACTGAAATCAAAACATAAAGTCAAAACTATGTATTCTTACGCAGCGACTAATTAGAGATGGAAAAGTAGTCAAATTCCTCACAATGAAAAATGAAAAAAAAACAAGCTGAGGATGTGGTGTCTAACCTTCATTATATCTTTCCTTCTTTAGAATTTTCTTCCCAATTTGATGAAACAAAGCAGAATCACAAGGAGTGTTAGAGAGTGATGAGGAGTTGTGTTGCTCACTTAATTTGAGCAATGTCCTAACATATTTATACTAGTTGAAACAATGTATTAAATTAATACTCTAAGTTTGTCTCTTTAAAAGAGAACCTTTGAATCAAAAAGTGGGAAGGAAAAAAAAAAAATTCTTCATTTATTGCTTCAATTTCATCCACTGTTGTTGACAGAGAATTAGGTTCTTTTGATATTAATCATTCCCATAAAATAATGGAGGCCAAAGATTATATGTCTTTTGTGTCGCAATTGAGAGCCAATCGATTTTTATTAATTCGTCAAACGTCTCTTTAGAATAAGTTTTTTTTTTTTTCCCTTTCTTAATCATATATACAATACTTAATTACCATTAATGGATGGACACATGAGAATCCAATTCTAAACATAAGGCTCCCCGAAGCCTTAGGAAAGAAAGGTTGTAAGAGAAATATTTTTCACCTTTAATTTAACTCACTAATTTTGTGGAGTGGGGATTATAGTATCGCTTTTCTGCTCTACTTGTATTTTGTTTAGTTTGATGAGTGGATTAACCTTAAAGAAAATCTTGGCATCTTTGAGTTCACAACAAATTATATCTTTAACTATCAACCACCCCTTAAGGATCTATAAGAGTGCTGTATGTTGATTTGTTTCAGAAGAGAAGAGAAGAAAACCAAAAGATCTTAAAAGATTTTCTTGTCCATCGCATTTTAATTTGCCCTCTTTTTGAAAGTAGGTTTGACATATATAAAGAATTAGAATTATATATATACAGACCGACAAATATTACATATTCTTTATTTTCTCTTGGTTTTTGAGTTGTTAATATGATTACATTAACTTGCTGTTAGCGAGCTTTGCATTAATATTTAATACAATGTCACATATTTATTGGGAAAACCCAGAAGTTACGTACATTATGGAAACAATAGGCTATTTTAGAGCTTTTCTAGTGTTGGGAATATTTTATATGCCCTTCCCTTTGCAAATATACATGAAATATTCGGTGAAGCTATCTATTCTATCAAAATCTATTCATAGTTTTATCTATATCTATATATCTATTTATATTTATCTATTTTCTATATTACTATAAAAGCATGGATATAATATAAATGGACGATATTAACATTTAAATATTAGTATTATTTTAACGTTTGTTTACCTCGAAATACGAGTAACAATTAAACTTGTAATGTGATTATAAGGATACGTGATCTAATTCAATGTCAATCGATAAATAGCTAAATAAATAAAGGAATTAAATGATTGTAATGGATCAAACCAGTGCCGTTTGCAAGTTATCGACCTCGATTTGGAATAGACTCGAGATCGAGCGTTAATAACCACAAGAACAACAATAACTATATGAACAATAAGAACAGTAGAGAATTAAGAGCGAGTAAAAGAGCAGAGTGTTTGTTATTTCTCAGTGATTGCGTATATGATAATTCGTCCCTTACAAATGAACAATGTTCCTCTTTATATAGTAGAGGAATCCTAAATAAGGTATAACTCAAATTTCGGAAGTAAATACATGATTGATATCAATAACCGTTAATGGTTCTTCCAATTCCGAGATTCTCGCCGAGATTGGTGGTCAATTACGGATATCTCGTGATTCCGCTACTTCGGTGTCGATTTAGCCTGATCTTGGTCCCTCAATCTTTGTATTCTTCGAGCCCGAACTTGCTTCGATACTGGCTCACTTTCGAGACACACCCTCGAGCCCGTAAAATCGGGTATGGTCGATTTTAACTGTATACAGATAGTCCCCGTGTTTCTTAGAATGAAATGATAAGAAACGATTTGAGCCTCGATTACTCGATACCTTGATTATCACGTCGTCACCGTGACGTAAGCGACGGATGTGACCGAAACGTCCCATCGGTTCGGTTCCCAAAAACCATCAATACATGTCAGTGGTCGGTCGGCCACTAGTATCACCGAACCGTCGTCTCAAACCTATAAATATCACCTCCTTCCTAATCCAAACTTTACCTTTGCTTTGATTAAATATCTCAACTTTCAAACTCTTCTTGCCTTCTTCCTATCACCGCCAACTTTATACTTACCTTCTGCTTTCTTCACTTATATCAATGGCTAAGACCTCTAAAACGGTGCCGCAGAAGGAATGGGCATCCTCTTCGAGGTCGGTCGGCGATAAGACGCCGGTAGAGCCGCGCATTGAGGAGTGCGTTCCTGGGCCGTATGAACTGACTTCTGAGTTTAAAGTGGACAGGCCCCCTTTAATTTCTGGTCGGTGTGAGCATGTGTCTCGTTACATTTGTTCGATATCTGAAGACCATCTCGAGTAAGTGAAAAAGGGCTGCAATTAGAGCAACAAAGAGGTGGTGATTCCTTCCCCTGAGGAGGATATCACCACTCATGTGAAAGGTTTTTTGAGTGTTTACACTTACCCTTTCATATTGGGGCTCGTGGACTCGGTCATACTCGATTTCTGTCGCCAATATCGAGTGACCCTGGGGCAGATTTACCCTTCATTTTGGCGCATCGTGATCCTGCTCAGATTCTTTTCGAGCAAAGTCGATTGGATGTCTTTCACCCTCGACCATCTAATCAGGTTGTATAGTCCTCAGCTTTACTGAGGTGGTTTAATAAGGCTCCAGCACCGGGCTACAAAAACATTGTTCTCGAGCATAGACGAAGACAAGGATCAAGGTTGGATGGGTCGATTCGTTTGAATCAAGACCTCCGATTTGATTCCTGTCGAGAAGATTCCATTCCCCGAGGAATGGAATATACGTAAGTCCGATTTTCATCGATGGTGTTTGTTTTCTTGTTTGATTGATTTATTTTCCCGATCTAAGTTTCATTTCGTGGTGTAGCTTCTGCTTGGTTCCCCGGTGCTATTCGGGATCTCGAAGGTTGGGTTCACCACCAACTAGCCTCCACTTCTTCACATTCCAAGCGTAATTGGCGAGATTTGGCCAGGGGTCGGTGGGAAGCTAAGAACCACGCTGAGTCCCTCCGTCCATATGTTGATGTCTTTCTGTAAGAACACCATTTTTTTCTTTTTAACTTAGTCTTTTTACATGTAGGCCTTGGAGATAATGTAGTCATGAGGCCACCTCCATATAGTGAAAAGAGGGTTCCACAGCCACCCAAAGAGAAGAAGAGGCGAAGGGCCTTGTCCCTTGGTACCCCGAAGTCCAGGAAGAGTAGGGCCCGAAAATCGAGGTTCGACCCTGCCGCTTTACCTGCCGATGTGGTGTATTGGAAAACAAGAGCTTCACACGTGTAAAAAAATGTGGTGAATCAGCAATCTATGTGGAGTAATGAAAACACGACAACTAGACAGGACTCTATGAAGAGGTACGGGGCAAAGAGGCACGGAATAGCACACACACGAGGTAATTAGCTACGGGAATCTCAACCTGATTGAGAAGATGAAGAGACACGGTCAAAGTGAATCCGGGCAGAATAAAGGGCAAATTCGGAGATCTTCAATTAATGAGCCAGACGTTACACGACCTTCACGCAACAGTTACGGTTAATCATTGTAACGTTACATTAATGCCATTATTAGTCATTAATGATCAATCACTGAAAATGGTAGACATTATATTAAGAAATTTCCTATATAAGGGAGTAAAATATAACTTGTAAGACACATTGGAACTACTACTGCAATACACTTACTTTTTGTTCATCTTATTGCTTTCCATTTACAAGTTTACTTACAATTACTAGTTTATTCTTTGGTTATCAGAAACCCGTGTTCTTCTTAAAATAGCTTTGAGCAAAGAATCCAATTCTTTGGTTAAACAAATTAGTTCCGTTACCGGGAATTTGATAATCTTTGTTTACTTTCAATTTACATCCTTTGAATTATGTTGAACGCCAATGAAAATAATCGACAGAGAATTGGAACTCCAGTTCCATCACCTTTAGGAACCCCACGGGGCTCAAGGGAGAATTCCCCAGACAGATCCACGACTCAAAACAATAATAACAACGCAAATGAACGAACAGGAGAACAAGATCAGGTGAAGCAAATGGTTGGTGAATACGTGACTCAAGCTCTACAAGCTTTTATGAGAAGATTACCAGCTGCATCACCTGCGCCACCTCCTAACAACACCACAACTATGGAAAACCCACAATCTGGGTTAGCAAACTCAGGAAGTGGAGGCGCTCTAAACGAATCCCTCGAAACAAGACCAGGTATGTCCAATAACCCACAGTTGCAGTCTTTTTTACTAACCTTGCAGAAACAGGTAAAGGAACAAAATGATCCAATCGAACAAATTCCTGGAGTACCACCTGTTATCAAAGGCATTGACGTTGATAGATATTCTCAACAACCTTGGAAGCCAAGTGCAGCGCCCCTGCCTATTCCCAAGAAATTCAAAATGTCTGATGTTCCTAAATATGATGGGACAACTGACCCACGCGACCATGTGACTGCCACCGGTGTGAAGGGAAATGACTTGACAAAGCAATAAATTGAGTCAGTCTTGGTTAAGAAGTTTGGAGAAACACTTACCAAAGGAGCGTTAACCTAGTATTCTCTTCTCCCTGAAATTTCTATTGATTCTTTTGCTGAGCTTGCAGATTCTTTTATAAAAGCGCATTCCGGTGTGCAAAAAGTCGAAAAAAGAATGGAGGACATATTTAAAATAAAACAAGAAGACATGGAGCTACTTCGTGAATTTATAGACAGGTTTCAACAAGAAAGGATGTTGTTACCAAGGGTACCTGACAATTGGGCAGCCATGGCATTTAGAAGCAATTTAAATGATAAAAGCTCAGAAGCCACGAGAAGACTCGAGGAAAGCCTGAGAGAATTCCCAGCTACGACATGAAACGATGTCTATAACAGGTATAGTACCAAGTTACGTATAGAAGAGGACACCACCGCCCAATCAAGGGCTGAAGATCGCACTAGTTCCAGACGCTCCGAGCCAGAAAAAAGAACAGGTAAAAATAGGTACGACCCTTATATGGGACCTTCGGGACGAGAAAATCGTCCCAGGTTTGAAAACGCCCGGTTAGAATATAGACCATCAAACAAAGATACGGGCTCATCCTCATCAAGATCCAGAAAGGATCGCGATGAACGTAGCAGAGGTAGTACAAGAGTTGGAGACCACAACTGAAATGTAAGTACTTCTGAACTAATCACAGTACTGAGAAATATGGGCGATAAAGTCCGGTGGCCCAAAGAAATGAGGTCAAACCCAAAGAGAAGGAATCAAGACTTCTGGTGTGAATTCCATAACGATCATGGACACGGAACTTCGGATTGCAGATTTTTGCAAGGTGAGGTAGAGCAATTATTAAAACAGGGTTATCTAATAGAATTGTTTAGTGAAAAAGATAAGTAGGCATATATGAAGAACAGGAAGGAGCCCCTAAAACCACCATCTCCAAAACGAACGGTCAACGTGATACATGGAGGTTAGGAGGTGAACAGAGTAATCTGCAAAAGAACCACAAAATTCACAATTACACACGGGAAGCGGATTCGTGAAAACTTGGAAGCAGACAGTATATCATTCGATGATGCATATATCAACAGATTAATGCTTCCACACAATGACGCACTAGTAATATCCCTACTTATACATGACACTAACGTAAAAGGAGTGTTGATAGATCCAGGTAGCTCAGTCAACATCATTTTGTCGAGAGTTGTGGAAGAAATGCTAATGGAGGATCATGTAATCCCAAAAGCTCGAGCCTTATCTGGGTTTGACAACTCTACGGTCATAACAAAAGGGGAAATTGAGCTTAGCACCTATGCAGAAGGAGTAATAAAAAGTACTCGGTTCCAAGTCATTGATACTGACATGGCCTACAACGTAATCATGGGGAGGCCATGGATACATGACATGAAGGCAGTACCATCTACCTTGCATCAGGTAATTAAATTCCCTTCTGAATGGGGAATTCAACAGATTTGAGGCGATCAACAAACCTCATGGAATATAAATTCCGTGGGACACTATGCCAATAAAGAGGAAGCGGAAAAATCAAAAGGTACGGAGAAAACTGTTGCACAAACAGGTACGGAAACAACTGTTGCTCAAACAGGTACAGAAGAAATTATTGCCCAAACAGGTATGGAAGGAACTATTATTCAAACAGGAACAAATAGTCACGAGAAGGTGAATCAAGTCACCACGGGAAGTGTATCAAATCATGCAGACATGGATTCCAGACCTGATGTCATTCAAGAGCTAGAAGAAGACGAACACATCAAAAAAACCACGAAAGAGCTCGAAGTTGTTCCATTGTCTGAACAAAAGCCTGAACAGAAAGTTCACATAGGCACGAGGCTAAGCCCCATCCGAAAAGGTAAGTTAATTGATTATTTAAAAGCTAATGCAGATTGCTTTGCATGGTCCCATTCAGACATGACAGGTATCCCGCCGGAAGTGATGACTCATAAGCTAAATGAAGATCCATCCTTCGTACATGTCAAGCAAAAGAAAAGAAAGCAGGGACCATTCAAGAACCAAGTGATTGACGAAGAGGTCATGAATTGTTAAGCTTTCTACATGCATACTCTGGTTATAATCAGATCAAAATGGATCCCTCAAACAAGGAAAAAACTTCCTTTATTACAAACAGGGGGACTTATTGCTACAAAGTCATGCCTTTTGGCCTGAAAAATGCTGGAGCCACGTACCAAAGGCTTGTGACCAAGATGTTCCAGGAACATCTGGGAAAAATGATGGAAGTTTACATCGATGACATGTTAGTGAAATCAACACAAGAGGAAGAACATTTCCAGCATCTTTCAAATACCTTCGAAATTTTATGCAGGTATAATATGAAACTAAATCCAGAAAAATGCGCCTTTGGCGTAGAATCAGGTAAGTTTTTGGGTTTCCTTGTGTCAAATAGAGGAATAGAAGTAAATCCTGCTCAAATTAAATCTATCGAGGAAATACCTAATATACTTACAAATAAAAAAGAAGTTCAAAGACTATCAAACAGAATTGCAGCCCTGGGAAGATTTATTTCCAGAAAAGTTTTAATTTTTTTTTAGTTCTTAAAAAGCATAATTAGTTCAAATGGACTGAGGAATGTCAACAGGCTCTCAAGGATCTGAAGGCCTACCTATCAAAACCCCCGCTGCTATCAAATCCAAAAGAGGGGGAAAGGCTGTATGTCTATCTTGTCGTTGCAGAAATTGCCGTAAGTGCAATACTGGTAAGGGAAGACAAAGGTAAACAATCACCAATTTACTATGTAAGTAAGTCTTTGTTGAATGCTGAAACTAGATACCCACATCTAGAAAAACTTGTCTCAGCTCTAATTATGGCGGCCAGAAAGTTAAGACCATATTTTCAATGTCATCCAATCACTGTTGTAACCTCATACCCATTGAGAAATATATTGCATAAGAAAGAATTATCGGGAAGACTAGCTAAATGGGCTATAGAATTAAGCGAGCATGACATAATATACCAGCCTAGGACTGCAATGAAGTCTCAAATTCTAGCTGATTTCGTCGCTGATTTTAATAATAGCATTGTCCTTGAAGCAGAAAAAGAGTTACAACTCTTTAACGGGGCTAATCTGGGTATTTGGACCCTATTTACTGACGGCTCATCTAATGTAAAAGGAGATGGCTTAGGCATAGTCTTGATATCACCCACGGGTGAAAAGACACGACAAGCTATTAAATGTTATCCTATAACTAATAATGAAGCGGAATATGAAGCTGTCATTGCAGGACTTGAACTGGCACGAGAACTCTCAATCGAGCAGATCGTGATCAAAAGCGACTCTCAACTAGTAGTGAACTAGATGCAGGGGACTTATATTGCTAGGGAGACTCGAATGCAACAATACCTGGAAAAGGCATGAGATCTCGTAAGGTAATTCAAATCATGGAAGGTTATGAAAATACCTAGAGAGGAAAATGCAGAAGCGGATGCATTAGCTAACCTCGCAGCAGTTACAGAAGTGATAAATAAAGACAATGCAATTGTCGTTCACTTGTTTCATTCAGCAATTGACCAGAACAAAAATGAGGTAACATTTAACAATTTAACCTGGGATTGGAGAAACAAAATCTTAATTTTTTGCAGAATGGTACCGTAGCTGAAGATAAAAAAGAAGCTCAAGCACTTCGTAAAAAAGCTGCACGGTAATGCCTCATTTACAATTCTTTATACCGTAAGATGTTCGGAGGCCCCTTAGCAAAATACCTTAGACCCAATCAAACGGAATTCGTGATGAGGGAAATCCACGAAGGGCATTGTGGAAATCATGCAGGAGCAAGATCCTTAGTCAAAACCCTAATCAGAGTAGGGTACTATTGGCCCAAAATGGAAGTAGAGGCCGAGGGTTTCGTAGCTAAATAAGACAAATGCCAACGATTTGCTAACAACATGCATCGACCAGCAGAGCTACTGCACCCAGTGATATCACCATGGTCGTTCATGAAATGGGGCATGGACATAGTTGTTTAACCAAAGAATAAGATCCTTTGACCAAAGCTATTTTAGGATAAACTCGGGTTACTGATAATCGAAATGAGAATGAAATAATAAGTAAAGAAATAATAGGTTGAAAACAATAGGCGAGAAGTAAAATAGTTTGTATTCGAGAATTCAGATGTCCTGTTTGTTACATTTTCTTCCCTTTTATAAGGAGATTCTCCTAGTACAACGTTTGGATTCCAATAATGATGGCTCATTAATGACTAATTATTACATTAATGAGGCGTTACAATAGTGAATCGTAACTGTTATTTTAGGAGTTACATAACGTATATGACATTAACTGTTGATCCTCGATCCTGCCCATTATTGTGTCCAGATTCGTCATGATCGTGTCTCTTCTTCTTCATTAGGTTTCCCGTGGCTGATATACTCGCGGTTGATAAATCAATTTCGTGCATGTTGAGTTAATCTTGTACGTGCCCGTTGCTTTGTCTGGATTCATTTCAACTGTGTCTCTTTCTCGTGGCTATTATATGAAAGAGTATACTAACCGTATCTCTTTTATCCCGTGCCTCCGTGTATCTTTACATCCATATGTGTTGTTTTCTTTGGTCCACATAGTTGGCTGAGTCATCCAGATTCTGGCTACGTGTAAAGCTATTTTTTACCAATACAGATAGTCCCCCCACTTGCCATGTATTTGGCGTATAATACTTGGTAAGTGGATATGCATTTATGGCGGGAATATTTTGTCGTCGCTTTGTTTCGAGACATTGTATCCTTTATTGAACCCATTCGTCATGTATTACTTCTATTTAATGATTCTTCCACGTGTTTGTCTTTGATTGGATCTGCAACAATTCGCCGCATCATTTCTGAAGTGACACTCTTAATTATGACTTTCCATCATTACTTTTTCATATTTTGACGGTTGCCATTAGGTATAAATAACCGTCTTCTTTCTTTCTCTTTCACGAAACACTTCTTATAATTTGACTTTTCCTTGGTGAAGAAATTTTCCTTAGCTTGCATAAATATGTCTTCATCTGGTCGACCTAAAAAGGTTATTAATGTTGAAACTTTGGCGTCTCCTTCTTCTGCTTCATCTAGGGGCCGAAGAGGTGGTCGATTGAGGAATTTAGGATCTGTTTCCACTAGAGGTTCTTCATCTTCTTTAGTTTCTTCTTCTTCTAGTAGGTCTTTGTTTTCTCCCAGAGGTAGATCCTCTCATTCTGTTTCTAAGAACAAGGATGATATTCGTGAACCCAGAGTTGACGAAATCCTTCCTGCTGAGATAGTTTTTCCAGAAGTAAATTCTTCCATCGCCGAACAGGCTTCTTCTTTAGATAGTGTAGAGAAATACGCTACCATTATTACTGTAGGTCATATTCCTGTTGTTCGTAGGGAATGCTTCTGGGAGTCTAACGTTCCCATTCTTGTGCCAAGTAATACCAAAAGAATCACGTCTTATAAGACGAGTTTTTCTTATGTCTATATTTACCCTTTCACATTAGGATTTCAGCCTCTTGTTGACCTTGTTATCATAGAATTTTGCCGTTTTTTCAATAGTTTCCTAGGACAGGTTGGTCCCTTAGTATGGCGTGTTGTTGCTTGTCTAAGAGTTTTGGCTTC
>ML281844.1:9297-40370 GCA_005239495.1 Nicotiana undulata | reverse complement strand
TATATATATTGCGTTGATCCGAGCATTTGATTATACCGTTCCTTGCTATCCTTTACTTATATTCCTTGTCGATTATCACTTGTTTTACTTACTTGTTCTCTTTATCTGTTACTTTGCAAACCTCAGTAGGGCCTCTACCTGACCTCGTCACTACTTGACTGGGGTTAGGCTTGGCACTTACTGGGTACCGAATGTGGAGTACTCACGCCCTTCTGTGCATGTTTTCCCCATGTGTAGATCCAGGTCCTAGTACGCGGTATCTGAGCTAGCCAACAATAGCGGTATCAGGAGACTCGAGGTATAATCTGCAGCGTCCGCAGATCTCCGATTCCCCTTCCTATCTTGAAGTTGTAGTACTTGTAGATGAAACTATACGGTCCTTTTCTATCCAGTTGTACATATTGAGCAGTAGAGTAGCTTGTGATGTATTGTGATATTCCGAGTTCTGCGTAAAGTAACTGTTTATGCCGAGCGACGTCGACTTTATTATGATTTATTTCACTTACTGTTATTTTAACTGTTTTATCTAAATTTCGCTTAAGGTATAGGCTTACCTAGTCATCTAGACTAGGTGCCGTCACGAGACCCAGTCGGAGGGAAAATTGGGTCGTGACAAATATCATTTCCCAATGAAACCAACCAGAATATATGTAAATATTTTAACGTTGTCAATCCACCTCAGTCTTTATATCCCATAACAAAATCAAGAGAATAACAATTAATTTTAACACACTTGCAACAATAATTGACAATAATCTAATGAACCCAAATAGCCATGTAAACCTTAATAATCATAAAACAGTTAAGCCATGGAGCAAATAAATGGGAACCGGAAAAAGGGATCATGTTGAACAACAATTCGGTAGTTCATAGGTACTCGTCACCTCACCTATACACCACACACATGAAATTTCACATAAAAATCAAGTTTGGGATTCCTATTCCCTCAAGTCAAGGTTAGACCAAGCACTTACATCGATGTCACAAGAAAATCGCTGCTCTAGCACAACTTTTCCTTTAGAATTTTCTTCTAACCCGCTCGAATCTAATCATGATTATTTCAATGTTATCAATCATAGTCTAAAGGAATCAACTTTATTGAAAACAATGGTTTTCCTAAGTTTTCCTATTCAAATTCCACAATCGACCCCGGACCCGCTTGGTCTAAACTCGTGGTTCGGACCAAAATCCGTTTACCCAATCTTCCCCGAGCCCGGATATGCAATTGGTATTGGAATCCGACCTCAATTCGAGGTCCAATTCCCCAAATTTAGAAATTCCTAAGTTCTACCCAAAAATCCCAATTTCTACCATGAAAACTCTAGATTCTAAGTTGAAATCTTGTTAAAAGTTGTTAAGGAATGAAAGGAATTAGTTAAAGATCACTTACCAATGATTTGGAGAAGTTTGGGTCTTTGAAAAATCGCCTATGGAGGTTTAGGATATGAGAGAATTGAAAAGTGGGTGAAAATCCCGTCAAAAATCTCATTTAATAGGTGCAGATGTCGCGTTTGCGACCCCGAGTTCGCATTTGCAACATCTGGCACTAGCAGTCTTTCTCCAACACTAAAATGGGCATAACTTCCTCATACGATGTCAAAATTCGATGATTCTTTTTTCCTAAGGTTCTTTAATTACGATGCGGATCTAACTGTTCAATAAAAACTTAATGTGGAGCTCATTTACTTAGTGTGGTGTCATTTATGCTTGAAGAAACGACGGTGAAGCATAAAAATAAGCGCAACATAGGTTCCCAAGTTTGTCTTGAAGTCAATATAGGAGGAATATTCTCAATTCGGAAGCCTTAAGTTAGAAGAATCAACTAAGATTGGAATTTTGAGTAAACGACCTCCGAATCAGGATTTGAAGGTTCCAGTAGGTTCGTATGATGATATCAGACTTGGGATTATGTCCAGATCGGGCATTGGATATCCCGGGAGCATTTCGGCGTATATTGTGGAAGTCAACATTTTTGAAGAAATTTCCTAAGTTTGTCTTGAAGCGCATTTCAGTGATATTGATGTCCATTTGGGATTTCAAGCCTGGGAATAGCTTTGTATGGTGATTCTGGAGTTGTGCGCGCGATCGGAAGTGAATTCGGATGTTCATAGGTTATTTTGAAGTCATTTGGCTAAAGATAGAAATTTGAAGGTTTTTGAGAAATCCGACCGGAAGTGGAAATTTTGATATCGGGGTCGGAATGTGATTCTGGAAGTTGGAGCAGGTTCGTAATGTTGAATATGACTTGTGTGCAAAATTTGGGGTCAATCGAACGTGATTTGATACGTTTCGACATCCGAGGTGGAAGTTTGAAATTTCAAGTTCATAAAGTTTGAATTTTAGGGCGATTCGTGATTTTGACGTTGTTTGATGTGATTTGAAGCATCGAGCAAGTCCGTGGGATGTTATGGGACTGGGCTGTGGGATTTGATGGGGTCTATAGGTCCTCGGGTGTGCTTCAAGGTGAATTCGGACCATTTTTCTCTGTTTTGTTGCTGCTGTCTTCTGGTGTATCTGGTGTGCTATGCGATCGCGGTCCATGGTGTGCGATCGCGAAGAAGTAATTTGAGGGCTGTATTCTTGGTCTATGCGATCAAATAAGGAGGAGTGCGTTTGCGGAGAAGAGATTCAAGGAGTTTTGCCTATGCGATAGTAGGAAGTGCAATGCGATCGCGGAGGAGGAAAGGCTGGGCTACAGGTTTAAGGCCTATGCGATCGCGGGGTTGGAGTTGCGATCGCACAGTGTGCGTTTGGAGGTTGTGAGACGTTTGGCCTGTGCCAATGCGGGAGCTGGCATGCAAACTCACGGGAGGAATTTGGGAGGCAGCATAGTTGGCCTATGCGATCGCGGAGCATATTATGCGATCGCATAGGAAGGTCATCGGGGCAGTGTGATATTTTAAACGGGAGTGTTGACATAAGTGATTCCTTCCCATTCCTAAGTGAAATATGTGATTCTGCATGGAATTTGACATGGATATTAGTAGGAAATTGGGATTTTTTGAGGAAAAGCCTAGAAATTGGTAATTTGGGTTTTTACCACGAATTGAGCATGAATATTTGAGTAAATTGTATATTTGGGGCTAGTAAAGCTATGGGTAGAGTTTATCTTCAGGAAATTTCAGAATCCGAGCACGCGGGCCCGAGGGAATTTTGGTCAATTCTTCGAGCGGAGTTGAGAATTTATATAATTTGAATTGTTAACAACTATTAGAGTATAGTTTCATTGGTTTGTCATTATTTGGATAGTTTTGGGGCATTTTGCATCCTCTGGAGTCGTCAGAAGGGCTTGGAAGCCGGTTATGGAATTTTGGTACGAGGTAAGTCTCCTTTCTAACTTTGTGAGGGGGAATTGTCCCCATAGGTGAACTAAACGAATACATGCTATTATTTGCGGGGGCTACGTACGCACGAGGCGATGGGAGTCCGTGCGTAACTACTAATATGATTATGTTCGGGTAGTCTAGGACCCACTAGCATGCCTTACAAGATGTACATGTGATCCTGCCAATAATATTAGACTGATGATGCTATTGAATTGGTAATTTATTTCTTAAGGAGGCTAGAGTGTACCTTCCTTAATCGTTTAGAAAGAGAATTGATTCCTCCGTGGTTAGTTGTGTTCCTGATAAGTTTATATTATTGAATATTATTAAAATTGGCAAATGAGTTTCAAAACAAAGATTTAAATGCTATTTTTCATAATCCTTTAAGAAGAATTTTACCACTTTCCAGGGTAACTGCTTTCGTGATAAATGTGGACTTATTGTGTGAATATGTGTAGCTAAGGATGCATGAGTCGCATGTATGATTCGCGAGCAGGATAACCCTGTATTTATGTATAACCACGTCGCATGATCGATTTGCGAGCGGGGCATATAGATGCATCTATGGTTCGAGCCATTCGACCCTCGACAATGCACAATTTATTATTGTTGGCCCGCGTTCGACCCTTGGCATTTTTCTTGTGCATGATTAATGCTGCATATTTCCTGTGATTTATACATGTTTATTGGCCTAAGGAGTTTTGAATTGCCAGCTAAAATGAAGAAGAATTGATGTGTTAAATTTGAAATATGTTGATATTTCCTATCCATGATTATTATTTAATTACCTGTGATACTCATGCTTAGAACCTCACTTGATTATATTTAACCGACTTATACCAAGTGTCTAATTCGACATCTCGTCACTACCTCTATGAGGTTAGGCGGGATACTTACTGAGTACACATTGTTTTCGTACTCATGCTACACTTGCTGTGCATTTTTATTGCACATGTACTTTGATAGCGATGTAGCTGGTTTGGAGACTTAGGCGAGCTGCATCATCCAGAGGCGATCCGCAGCTGACAGAGTCTCCCTCATATTGTATTCATTTTATTTTAATTTTCCTTGTCCAATTGTATTTCAGACAAGCTTTGTAGTATTGGTAAAATTCTTAGAAATTTCCTCATGTACTTGTGTCACCGAGTTCTGGGATGTGTTTGGGATTTAATTTAACAAATGGAATGGTTTACCTGTCGCATTTATTTAATAAGCGAATCTCTATGCCTATGTCTGTACACTAGCTTTGGTTAAGGCATGCTCTACTAGTATTACCTTATGTTATTTAATGTTGTCACCATATTGCATCCCCAATTCCTTGAAACCTTTAGGAACTTCTGATTGTGTACCTATGTGTACCTCTACATGCTCACATACTTGTCCCTCAAGTCCCATTACCCCATGTTTGTGGGTGATTGAATGTTATTGGTTCTTTGTATGATGCTGAACTTGTTTGGTGTTTCTGCTCTTTTAGTCTGTTTCAATGGTTAAACTTTTAGTTCTAAAATTATTTCAATCAATTCCCTTTTCAGAACTGTTTTTTTTTCTACTCAATCTCTATTTCAAAAATATATCAAGCACTCTCACTTTATTCCTAGACCCCTTAGGTTCTGCCCCCTTTGTGTGAGCATTGCTTTGGGACCCTTGAGCTCCCTCTGAACTTTGACACACTGAGGATGGCCCTTCCACACTGCACTTACTCTACTGTGGCTATGAAATCTTGGTGTGAGCACTGCCCGGGATCCCTTGAGGTCCTTAGGGAACTCTGACACACCCAGATTATGAGAAAGGCTGTGAAACAATAGTTGACATTGAGGACATGGAGATCTGGGCCTATATTGCAGGCTCCTTATCGATAGCTTCTTATTTTCTATTTCAGTTATGTAATTCATATTCAATGGTCTGTAATAATTATTTGTAAAATAATTCCGGGGTTGGATAGTGAAAAGGGGAAGGGTACTATGTATGTTGTAGCGTAATCAAGGGTTGAAACCATGCTTCCTAGGTTTACATTTTTCTGTGAGAAATAGACTCCATGTTTAGGCATAGCACAAAGCATGCCATGCAATAGATATCATGCTCCTTAAGTTCATATATACTGTTTTCTTTCAGCATCTCATCATTTACTACCCTCACTTAGAAATCGTATCTATAGGGTAAACAATAACATTGAAATAAACTGTTATTATGTGATTCTGCAGATGTAAACATGTCCTGAAACTCGTTTGGAAATCATGGCTTAGGATAAATAATGTTAACATAAGCTGCAATCATGTCTCATTATGCTAAAGCCATGTTGCATACTTAGAAATCCTGCTTTAGGTAAACAACATTAAAACAAAAATGTCACTTCTGCCTATTCTGAAATTGTGCATAATTTGATGTGCATTTAGAAATCCTATTTAAGTTATTCTGCATGTTGCTGCATTAGATATCATGCTCTAGGATCGCAGTCGCCTAATTACACTTCGTCTAACAACTGAGTATGAAACAGTCACCCTGTTCTAACAACTGGTAATAAACCTCTGCCTATTATGACATACTTAGAACTGCATGCTCTTAGGTATAACAACCTAAAACTATCAACAATTCTGAACAACTGTTTCATATGATCCCACGCTTAGGCAAGCCTTAGGTAATCAACCATAATAAATAAAATTGGAATTGTCTCTTGTGACTATTGTTTAACTGTCAGCATGTTTAAAACCAGTAGGCAAAACTGATTAGGACTTCCTCTCTGAGTTATGCAATAAATCTGCCATCTCTGTTGTCACCACTTAGATACCATGTTTAGGATATGAATTAAACCCAGACCTAAATTGTGTTTGAGTCATGTTGATTCTGTGCATTATTTGTGGAGGTCTTTGAGCCCCTTTTCTGTTTATGTGTTATCCCCTATCTGCAGTCCTATTTTTTTCTTTATGCGTCGCATTAGTATTTTACCTTTAAACCTGAGGGTCTGTCTAGAAACCCCTCTTGTAGGATAGAATTCATGAACTCCTCCGGGACTAATAGGAAGGGATGGGTAACATCATGCAATAGAGGTCGAGACCAACACTCGCTTTAATTACCTTTACGGGGTGGGAAAGGGTAGATATGGACATGATGACCGGTGCGTTAATACCACGTGTAGCCCCTCTTTGAGGAATATTATACCGGGTATTGCACTGATGTGATCCATATGATAAACAAACCTAGGATACCCCTTTACTCCCATAAGATTTCTTGGATTATAATTCTTTTCAAAATCTATCTTTTCCTATTAACTATTTTCAAACATATGTACACTTGGACCAAAATCCCCTACTCTTTGAACCATATTTGTTTACTTGCTAACTGTACAAAATTCAAAATTTGGCCAGAAACCACATTTGTGGATCCTGAGGTGTGCCTAATTGTAACGACCCGACCGGTCGTTTTGAGCTCTAGCACTTCATTTAGCAGTTTTAGGTCATGAGCATCTTCATTTCAGGTATTTTGACTGGTAGGTGTGGTCGAAACTGAATTTCGGGAAGTTTGGAGTCAATGTAGGAAGAAAATTCTCATTTTGGAAGCCTTAAGTTGGAAGAATTGGCTAAGATTAGAATTTTGAGTAAACGACCTCTGAATCAGGATCAGAAGGTTCTAGTAGGTTCGTATGATGATTTCAAACTTGGGCATATGTCCGTATCAGGTTTTGGATAACCCGGGAGCGTTTCGGCGTATATTGTGGAAGTTAGTATTTTAGACGAATTTCATAAATTTGGGTTGGAAGGCATTTTAGAGCTACAGATGTCCGTTTGGGATTCCGAGTCTGGGAGTAGCTCTGTATGGTGAATTTGGAGTTGGGAGCGCGATCGAAAGTGAATTCGAATGTCCGTAGGTCATTTTGAAGTCATTTGGCTAAAGATAAAAATTTGAAGGTTTTTGAAGAATCCGACCGGAAGTGGAAATTTCGATATCGGGGTCGGAATGTGATTTCGAAAGTTGGAGCAGGTCCGTAATGTCGAATATGACTTGTGTGCAGAATCTGTGGTCAATCGGACGTGATTTGATAGGTTTCGGCATCGAATGTAAAAGTTTCAAGTTCTAAAGTTCATTAAGCTTGAATTGGGGGTGTGATTCATGATTTCGACGTTGTTTGATGTGATTTGAGGCCTCGAGTGAGTTCGTATCATGTTTTGGGACATATTGGTATAATTGGATGAGGTCCCAAAGGCCTCGGGTGGATTTCGGAAGGTTAACGGAAGGGATTTCGGACAATATAGCTGCTGATAATTTTGCAGAAAAGCAGCAACTGGTGCATCGAAGAGCTTACTTTGGAAGCTTACAGATCGAAATCTATAAGAAATCCGAAAATTTGAGAAACATGAAAGTTGTAGATCATGCACTCTAGTTTCAAGAAAGATAAACCATTCACCATTTGGATATTTTTACATAAATTTATGATTAATTGAATGAAGGCTGGTAAAACTGTTTTTGCATTTTCCCCAGAAATTTATGATGCGAGGAGCCTACTATGGAAGATTATATCTCAAAATCTATAAGGAATCTGAAAATTTGGCAAACAAGAAAGTTGTAACCCTTGCAATCTAGGTTTTAGAAATTTAAACCATTCATCATTTGGACATTTGTACTGAACGTTATGATCGATTGAACAGGAACTGGTAAAGCTGTTTCTAGTGAACCTTTAGTGACGACTTTTAGTGACGAAAATGGACTTTTAGTGACGGCTTGGCAGAAACATAAGGACCAAAAATGCTCATTTCCTTCATTTCGTTTTGGATTTTTGGAGCACGGTTCTTGTGCGATTTTTGGGCGATCTTCACGGGAAAACATTGGGGAAGTGTTCCTTATCCTATATTGATTATATTTCATGATTCCATACTCATTTACATCAAGAATCCATGAATTTATTGAAGAAAAATTTGTTTTTAGCAAATCTTCCAAAAAACAAAATTTAAGATTTGAAAGCCAATCCGATGTGAGAAATCGATAATTTTTGCATGGTTGAACTCTTATCGGAATGGGTTGTCGGATTTTGTGAGTTTCGTCAGTTTCTGAGACGTGGGCCCGAGGAAATTTTGGTCAACTTTTCGAGCGAAATAAGGAATTTAGATAAACTGAATTATCATAAGTATTAGAGTATATTTTCACTGGTTTGCCCGTTATTTGGCTAGTTTTGGGACGTTGTGCATCAATTGGAGTCGTCGGAAAGACTTGGAGGTCGGTTATGGAATTTCGGAGCGAGGTAAGTCTCCTTTCTAACTTTGTGAGGGGGAATTGTCCCCATATGTGAACTAAATGAATACATGTTTTTAACTGCGGGGGCTACGCACGCACGAGGTGACGGTAGTCCGTGCGTAGCTACTAATATGCTTATGTCCGGGTAGTCTAGGACCCACTAGCATGCCTTACTTGTTGTACTTGTGATCATGCCAGTATATTAGACCGCTAATATGATCGAAATGGTAATTGAATACCTAAGAAGATTTGAGTTCATCTTTTTCGTAATCATTTAGAAAGAGAATGTATTTTTCCTTGCGTAATTGTGTTCCAGACAGATTTGTAATATTTGAAAACCTCGCCAACGTGGCAAATGAATTTCCAAAAATGATTTATATACTATCTTCTTATTCGCCTAAAGAGAATTTTATCACTTTCTTGAGAAGCTGTTTTATTGATAAGAATGTGGATTTATTATGTGAACACGTGTACATATGAGCACCTGAGTCGCAGGTATGATTCGCGAGTAGGTTAGCCTTATTATTATTATGTTGACCGCGTCACCTGTTCGATTCGCGAGCGGGGAAAATAGATGCATCTATGGTTCGAGTTGTTTGACCCTCGGCAGTGCACAATATTATTGTTGGTCCGTGTCATTCGACCCTCGGCATTTTCTTGTGCATGATAAATGTTGCTTATTTCATGTGGATTATACTTGTTTATTGGCCTAAGGAGTTCTGCGTTGCCTGCTAAAATGAAGAGGAATTGATTTGTAAAATGTGAAATAAGTTGATATTTCTTATCTCTGCTCATTATTTAATTGCCTATGATACTCATGCTTAGCAGCTCACTTGATTATATTTAATCGACTTATAGCAAGTGTCTAATTTGACCTCTCGTCACTACCTCTATGAGGTTAGGCGGGATACTTACTGAGTACACGTTGTTTTCGTACTCATACTACACTTGTTGTACATTTTGTTGCACAGGTACTTTCATAGCAATGTGGCCGGATCGGAGACTTAGGCGAGCTGCATCATCCAGAGGCGATCCGCAGCCGGCATAGTCTTCCTCATATGTATTTGTACTTTATTTTAAAGTCCTTGTCCAACTTGCACCTCGGACAAGCTTTGTATAATTGTATAAATTCCTAGAAATTGCTCATGTACTTGTGTCACCGGGTTCTGGGATGTGTTGGGATATATTCTATTAAAGAGGATTGTTTTTCTGTCGTATTTAATTAATGAAGATTTATTCATTTTGTTATGAAATGAAATGAAAAGGTATTAATTTAAAAATGTTGAGAACAGGGATACAATTCACTAATTAAAGATTGGCTTGCTTGACCGTGGTGTCCGGCGCCATCATGACCTAAATGGATTTTGGGTCAACATGGTATCAGAGCTCTAGGTTCCCTTAGGTTTCACGAGTTATGAGAAAGTCTAGTAGAGTCTTGCGGATCGTTACCGAGACGTTTGTACTTATCTTCGAGAGGCTACAGGGCTGTTAGGAGTACTTCCCTTCTTGATTCCTCATCGTGCGATTTGATTCCTTTAAGTCTTATGCCTATGTTTTTTTACTCAATCATACGTGTCGCGAAGCGCTTGCTATGGATCAGGAATTTGAGGAATTGAAATGGTGCTACGGATAGGGTGCGTGATGTTTTCCATGTGTAATTGGTTGGGGTTGTTGTTGTTGCCCTACAGAAGGATAATATGTTGTTTCAGCTCAGTAGTTGTGTTTATGAGAGCCTTGAGGCTATGCTTAGGTACTGATGATGCTTACGATTGGTTATCACGCGATGTGGGTGTGATGGTAGGATGCTTTCCCATATGTAGCGGCAATGAATGGCTTGAAGGGAGGTCTTCTCAAAGCGTAATTTTGAGATTTCAGCATTTTAGTTCCGGCGGAGGAAAGGCAATTTAACTATAAATGGTAAGGTTTTTGGATTGATAAAGTAGTAAGACTTGGTGTTTTCATGTGAGGTGGAATATTCACCTGTGATTTGATATCGTCGTCATTGATCGAATGAAATGTGTTAAGTTTGTCGGTGCTATAGTTTCTTCGGTTGCATGGGGTTAGAGTACTGTGAAGAAGTATTGAAGAAGCGACTGTCAGAGGTCGTGGTGTGCTGTGGTTCAGTATTGAATAAGCACTTCTAATGAAGGCGACTCTAGGAAGATGATCTTCGGAAAGATTTAAAGTTGAGGTGATCGGCTGGTTTAAGAGCTACAAAGAGTGATATTGAATGGAGGCAACAGTTGGGCAGCATACGGAGAAGGAAGATAGGTGAGAAGTGTCAGGGGGCAAATGAATTTCAGAAAGTTCAGGTGTAAGAAAAAGGAAGTCAAGTAGCTGCTTGCAGGAGTGAGTTTAACCAAATTGGGAGAGTGGCAGCATAGTGGTGAATTAGAAGATATTGTAGCGCATTTAGTAGATGTCCATGGGGAGCGGACGGACTTGTAAAGTTGGTGAATGGAAACATGCTTAGGATGGGGTATCGATGTTGTAGGGAGTGTGAAGTACATCTTCGTTGGAAGGTGTCAGTTGTAAATTCCACAGGTGGGTTATCTCCTGTGACTAGGTTAGAGGGCGTGCAGGTGGCAAGTTTTGCAAAGAATTCTAGTGGCTATTCGGTAGGAGGAAGAATGTGTGAATGATGCTAGAGAATTTGAGTATTTAGGGAATGCTAACAGGGGAATTCAGAAGAATTGGGTGGATTGGTTGAGCATAATCATGTTAATAAAGGTGAAAGGATCACATCAGGGTCTAGAGTAGTGAAAGAAGTAGCTTCGGGCTAAGTGGGGGAGTCCCAACGCCTGCAATTGGGCTGCAGGATTATCTTCTCATGGGGGTTGCGGATTGTCGGCATATTGGCAAGTTATTATAGCTAAGGAATAAAGCGGTAATTGAGCATGGGATTTGATAAATATGTGCAAAAGTTGGTCCTATTGGACCAGGGTTAGGTTTTGGAATATTCAGAATTTATGCTTAAGGCATAGGCGAGTTGTAAGTGTAGTGACTCAGTCATGTGCTTCATTGAGAAGGTGTGCACGTGCTAGAAGAGCCTTGGAGCTGATTGTATTCGGGGCCAGTCAGAGTGGGTGACTCTTGATAGCGGTCCTAATGAATTCGAAGGCTAAGAATGCGGTGTTTAAGGGTTTCAGGAAGTAGTACGATTAAGAATCGAGCTTTTGCAGCGTAACTTCTGAGAAAGGGAAAATGGTTGGGGTGTTCTATGTTATTTTCAGCGTGCAGGATAGTATCGGAGGAAGGAGAGAAAATGAACTCCAGATGTGAAGAAAGAGTATCAGGAGGGGTATATTAGTTGGAGTTGTGAATGCACACAAGGAGGGTAAGAGACAATTTGTGGGATTGAGACAGCGTGGTCTCATGAGTCAAGGCCACTCGGGATGAGTGAGGATTGAGTTTGTTATGATTTGAATGGGGTTACTATTATTTCTGAGGCACTTAAGGATAATTAAAAAGAAGATAGATTGGTTAGCCATGGTAGAAATGGCACATGTACGGCAGTGATCAGTTTCGTCAGTGTGATTAAATTATGCATGTGGTTTGTGCCGGTGTGTGAGAGGCTTGTCGGCTTCCGTAATAGATCATAATTAGAAGCATTCAAGTATTATGGCTTGTCAGGTGTAGGTGGATCCCGGAAGGATCATGGGGGTATATACTATTCCCTGAGGATTTGCTTGTTTTGTGATTTTGAGAAGTCACTCGTGTGTTGTTATGGTTCTCTTGAATTGAGGTAAGAAAAAGGTTTCTATATGATGGAATGTTCACCCTATTAGTGGTTCAAGAGTTATGATGGAATTCTTGCGCCATCCCATATTGGCATGTTAGGTGCGGTAAACAGTATGTAATTGGGAGTAAGAATCTAGATTACGGTTCGGTGTTAACAAGGATGTCATGAGCTCGGATGAGCAAGGAAACTAGTGTAGTCTTCAGTGTCACATGAGATCGGTGTTTGGTGAAAGAGGCTTAGTATCCTGTTTATGGGTTCTTGATTTGTTTTACAGCGTTAGTGTGGTCGGTGGTATGGACGTGCAAACTTGTTACCTGGTGTGGAAGGTCGTGGGCATGTGACCACTAGAAGATTATATAAGTGTGACATGTAGTCACCTGATTGATAGAAGATTTAGACCAAGTAAAAGGAAGTGCAACATTGCTTATTTGAGAATTTATGGCTCGAAGGCATTCAGTTCAGTTGGTTGTGGATTGTGGGGTGTTTGTCACGGATATGACTATTTCTCTTGGGTGTTATGAGAAAAGTGGTGTATATAGCCTAGTTCGGTGAGAGCAGAATCGGCTTGGGAGTTGTGAAATGGCTTGATAAATATTCTTTGTGCTGAGTTTCTGCGTAGTAATGATGTTATGTGTGTAGGAGAGCTCTTGATATTCAGAGTATATATATATCGCACCTCAGTTGTGCTTAAGTTTTGTAGCATATGGCTCTATCAGTCTCCCCAGGATGGTATTATGCACTTAGCGTGCTTGTGATCGATATTCAGTATTTTGTGGTAATAAGCAATCTAGCTTTGTGTGTATCTTCTTATGTAAATTTCATGTGTAGATCGGGTGGCACGCGGCCACGGGTATGTTATTTGGATTGGGTTGCACGCCGCAACAGTGTGGTGTTGAGTACGGTTCCCTATAATTACTTTTCTTGTGTTTTACTTCCTATTTTCTAAGGGAAGTTCATATTAGCTGCGTGAGGCGAGTAGTCCCTTCCTGAGTCATTTCCTTATGTATCATGTTCGAGTTGTGGCCTATTGGCGCATTGTGGCATCACGTGAGACTGATGGTCATGTCTGGGAGTGATTTGTTGAGTGAGCAGTTCATACTGGGTGAGACGAGATTTATGGATTAGGGATCAGTGCGATAAGATTATGTGGAGTATATTATAGGACAATTACAAATTATTTGGTTCGTAATGAGATGATGATTTTAGTCAAGGAGAAAGATTCAATGTTTGGTTAACTCTACAATTGGTCAGAAATTTCTACGCATCTCCTCCGTTGTGGTGGTATCGTCAGCATTATAGCAGGATGTATATATCATAAGGTGCATTGGGAGCATCAAACTCGTAGAATTTTGGCTATTAACGTTTAGGAAATGTCATTGTGGTTAGATGGTGAATTATGCGGTGCATGGTGCTAATTCAACAAAGGTACGCAGTCGTGTTCTGGTACCTCGTGTGATAATTGATACGGTGTTCAGATATTAGAAACATGCCTGGCAGAGAATCTCCGGTGTTGGAACTGATTTCGCAGCTTATTGTATGCATTAAGGAGGATATCTTCAGATTTGATCAAGCTTATGTGCTCAATTGGGTTGTGGCAGTACGGGCAGGTGCTCGAGGTGTTAAACAGTGATTTCAGATAACTCCAGAGATGTTCCTAGCACGTTCGAGGACGAACGTCTGTTTAAGTGGGGGAGAATATAACGACCCGACCGGTCGTTTTGAGCTCTAGCGCGTCGTTCAACAGTTTGAGCTCATGAGCAACTTCATTTCAGGTATTTTGACTTTTAGGTGTGGTCGGAACTGAATTTCGGGAAGTTCAGAGTCAATGTAGGAAGAATATTCTCATTTTGGAAGCCATAAGTTGGAAAAATTGGCTAAGATTGGAATTTTGTGTAAACGACCTCCAAATCAGGTTTTGAAGGTTCTAGCAGGTTCGTATGATGATTTCGGACTTGGGTGTATGTCCGGATCGAGTTTTGGATAACCCGGGAGCGTTTCGGAGTATATTGTGGAAGTTAGTATTTTAGAATAATTTCATAAATTTGGGTTGGAAGGCATTTCAGAGTTACAGATGTTCGTTTGGGAATCTGAGTCTGGGAGTAGCTCAGTATGGTGATTCTAGAGTTGGGAGCGCGATCGGAAGTGAATTCGAATGTCCGGAGGTCATTTGAAGTCATTTGGCTAAAGATAGAAATTTGAAGGTTTTTGAAGAATCCGACAGGAAGGGGAAATTTTTATATCGGGGTCGGAATGCGATTCCGTAAGTTGGAGCAGGTCTGTAATGTCGAATATGACTTGTGTGCGAAATTTGTGGTCAATCGGACGTGATTTGATAGGTGTCAGCATCGAATGTAGAAGTTTCAAGTTCTAAAGTTCATTAAGCTTGAATTGGGATGCGATTCATGATTTCGGCGTTGTTTGATGTGATTTGAGGCCTCGAGCGAGTTCGTATAATGGTTTGGGACAAATTGGTATAATTGGTTGAGGTCCCGAAGGCCTCGGGTGGATTTCAGAAGGTTCACGGAAGGGATTTCGGACAATATAGCTGCTGAAATTTCTGCAGAAAAGCAGCAGCTGGTGCATCAAAGATTTGACTTTGGAAGCTTACAGATCGAAATCTTTTAGGAATCGGAAAATTTGCAAAACATAAAAGTTGTAGACCTTGCATTCTAGTTTCCAGAAAGATAAACCATTCACCATTTGGATATTTGTACTTAAAGTTATGATCGATTGAATGAAGGCTGGTAAAGTTGTTTTTGCATTTTCCCCAGAAATATCTGATGCGAGGAGCCTACTTTGGAAGCTTATATCTCGAAATCTATAAGGAATCTGAACATTTAGGAAACAATAAAGTAGTAACCCTTTCAATCTAGTTTTCCGAAAGTTAAACCATTAATCATTTGGACATTCGTACTGAAAGTTATGTTCGATTGAACAGGGGCTGGTAAAGTTGTTTCTAGTGGACTTTTAGTGACGACTTTTAGTGAGGAAAATGGACTTTTAGTGACGGCTTGGCAGAAACTTAAGGACCAAAAATGCTCATTTCCTTCATTTCGTTTTGGATTTTTGGAGCACGGTTCTTGGGCGATTTTTGGGCGATTTTCACGGGAAAACATTGGGGAAGTGTTCCTTATCCTATATTGATTATATTTCATGATTCCATAATCATCTACATCATGAATCCATGAATTTATTGAAGAAAAATCTATTTTTTGACAAATCTTCCAAAAAACAAAATTTAAGATTTGAAAGCAAATCCGATGTCGGAATTCGATAATATTTGCATGGTTGAACTCGTATCGGAATGGGTTATCGGATTTTGTGAGTTTCGTCAGTTTTTGAGACGTGGGCCCGAAGGCATTTTGGTCAACTTTTCGAGCGGAATAAGGAATTTAGATAAATTGAATTATCACAAGTATTAGAGTATATTTTTATTGGTTTGCCCGTTATTTGGCTAGTTTTGGGATGTTGTGCATCAATTGGAGTCGTCCGAAAGTCTTGGAGGCCGGTTATGGAATTTCGGAGTGAGGTAAGTATCCTTTCTAACTTTGTGAGGGGGAATTGTCCCCATAGGTGAACTAAATGAATACATGCCATTAACTGCGGGGGCTACGCACGCACGAGGTGACACTAACACCTTCCCCTTAGGATAATTTCAAGCCCTTACCCTATCTCTGATTATCAACTTAGTTGTAAATGGACCCCAATAGGTGCCGTAACGCACCTAAAAAAATCGTTAGGTGGCGACTCTTCAAATAAATAAACCCCTTTCCCATAAGGAATGAGTTGTCCCAACCAATGTCATAAACCCTTTCAAACCGGGCCCCCGAAAGGAGTGCATGGGTAAAAAAGGGGGCGCGACAACATTCCGAGGTCCTTTACCTAATAATCAACTCCTGGTTGACTTTTCTAACCATAAGGCCAACTTAAGAGACTAACAGTCGCATTTCTCACCACGACTACTCCGAGCCCGAACCAATCGACCCCACACATCGTAAATAGGCTAAGCAACACATGACAAAGCAGCAATAGGGGTAACGGGGCTAATCTCACGGAACGACCGGTCGGGTCGTTACCGGTGAGCACCTATTTAGGTTGATAAGATAAAGTCAAAAGAAAAATATGACAGAATTTCAACCAAAGACTAAAAATATAAATAAAGTTCTTATGTAGACAAATTCTATTTAGGTTGTGTAACAAAAGAAAGAAAAACATAAAAAATAAGATAAAAGAAAATAAACATAGAAAAAATTTATGAAAAAAAAGAGACGAGAATTAATTTCTTCTTCTGTTTCATCTTTGTTGAGTGTAAAAAATTTGAAGCCGATTCATCGATTTCAAATATTTTTTTCAACTCAAATACATAGATTATAAGGTAAGGATATATTAGAATATATTTTAAAAAAACACTATTACTAACAAACTGATATTATAAGTTAAGTAGTTTGCAATGAGGTTAAGCCAAGTATGGTGTCGAAAAAAACCTTCTTGGCAATTTTAAGACAATATATGCAATGTTATATAATAACAATAAATTAATATAACATTAAATGATTCAAAGAAAAAAAAATCTGTATGCATATAGGGTATTCAAAAATTTAAATTTGTGGCTAGAGATATCGATAAACTCAAAATGGAGCCATAGTGAAATAAAATTTCACCGGCCAACGAATCATTTAAATTTTTTAGATAGCCGATTAAAGTGAATTTTAAATTAAGTATAATATCTCCACTTGCATCATTATAAAAATAATCATTATTGAAATATATATAATGTCTTAGAAATTGAATACTAAAATAAAAATATATTTTTTAAACATAATAGCATGCCAAATAAGAATTCAAGTCGTAGTAAAAGAGTCACGTCGTAACCAAAGAATCGTTCATATTGTGCCAACCTTTGTGCTTTGCCAGAGCTCATAAATACGAGTTATTATTTCGCTTTGTGACTATTTATAGGTTCCAATGACACCAATAAGAATGGTGCAAAAATAAAATTATCACTACGAGATTTTAGAAAATGTTAGCATTTTTTCATGTAGTGTTTCATAAACAATATATAACGATTATCTATAATTATCTACAAGGTTTAAATTTTAAGGTTATTTACATATAATTCAAATAACTCACATTTTTAACATGATTAATATCATCAAAATGGAGTCATACTAGAAAGAAAATCACTGGCTAAAGAATGTTTTAAATTTTAGATATCCGACTAAAATGATTTTTGAATTGATAATATTTTCATTTACATTGTTATAAAAATAACTATTATTGAAAAATAAAGTTTTAGAAACTGAAAATTTAAAATAAAAATAATTTTTAGAAAATATCAACACGCCAAATAAGAGTTCAAGAAGTAGTAAAAGAGGCAAGTTGTATCCAAATAGTCCTTCATAGTCTCAACCATTGATTGCTCTGCCATAAATATGAGTTATTATTTTGCTTCCTCACTATTTTTTCTATCCCATGACACCGAAGAGAATGGTACTAAAAAGGAAAAATAGAATTATAACTAGGAGATTTAAGAAATGTTTAATCATTTTCATGTAGTGTTTCTTAATTAATATCGAATGATTATCTATATTTGTCGAGAAGGTTAAAATTTTAAGACTTTTTTACGTATAATCCAAATAACTCAAATATTTAACATGGTTAGTGTCCGCGCATCTGCGCGGGTGCTAATACTAGTATTTATAATAGTATGAAACCTATTTCAATTTGAAACATGAAAGTCTATTCCTATATTTATTCTAATTGCAAATTCTTTTTAGACATGAATTAAATAAACCAAGTCCTAAATAACTAAGGTTTCCTACTACAACTTTGAATTATTTTTCCAACATTCTCATGTAATTCAAAGTTGTATACGTGGACTTGTTCGTTGTGCAGTTATGTTGGAGAACTTCACTCCAACTTTCACTTTCGATGAAGCGCATGTCTTCATCCCTCGTTGATGCACTTTGTCACCAACAACCACTTTGGTGGAAGCACTTGTCTCCAACTCCCGTTGATGCACTTTGTCACCAATACCCGATTTTGTTGAAGCGCTTGTCTCCAACTCCCGTTGATGCACTTTCTCACCAAAACCCAATTTTCTTGAAGCACCTGTCTCCAACTCTCGTTGATGCACTTTGTGACCAACCCAATTTTGTTGAAGCACCTATCTCCAACCCATGTTGATGCACTTTGTCACCAACCATTGATGTACTATGCCACCATCAATCAATTTTGATGAAGCACCTGTGTTCAACACTCGATGCACTTTGTCACCAACCGTTGATGCTCTTTGTCACCAACACCCAATTTTGTTGACACACATAATCAACTTCCAACTTTTTTTTAAACCTCTCTCAAACTTTTAGATGAGAGTTTCTTCATCTTGTGCCATATTTTTTTGCACGTCTTTAAACTTGTTTTTTTTCTTGAATCTATCTTGAATCTTTTCATCGAATAATGAAATTTTGTTGACAATTATCTATGATTCTGCCAACATATTTTTTGCCAGACGGGCAGTACACTTTGACTAGCGCCACCCTTCGGCAACAGAAGCTACTTGATTCTCTCCCAAGATCATAGAAGCTCTGATATCAATTTGAAGGAAAATATTTTATTTATAAATCTCTAAATGATCTCTACACGTCTTAATTTCCTTCACACTTCTTCTACGCAATAAAATAAGCTATTAATACCCATATTTATAATAGTATGAAACCTATTTCAATTTGAAACATGAAATCATATTCCTATATTTATTCTAATTGCAAATCCTATTTAGATATGAATTAAATAAACCAAGTCCTAAATGAGTAAGGTTTCCTACTACAATTTTGAATTAGTTTTCCAACACTCGATAAAATCATCGTCGTACTATCCTTAGTCATGCAGCCAATTGCAACTACTTCCACTAAAGAACATGCAACATGTTACTAATAGCTATAGGAATTTAATTCATTGATCAAACAATATACGTTACAGACAGAATGAGTTTGTTTTACTATTTTTAAAAGCCAATGGTGCTGTAACGACTCGGTCGGTCGTTACGTACAATCTATATTATATTTACTGTTATTTCCTTGTCATAGGTTGGTAATAGAGTTTATGATGTGTTAGGGTTGGTTGGTTCGGGTTCAGAATGGTTGTAGTGAGAATTGAGTCATTTAGTCTCTAAAAATAGCTTTATAGTTGGAAAAGTCAACTAAGAGTTGAATTATTTGTAAACGACCTCGGAGTACGGATTTTATGGTTTGTATAACTTCGTTAGGTGATTTGGGACTTAGGAGTGTGTTCGGAATATATTTGTGATGTCCGGTGTAGAATTAGGCTTGAATTGGCGAAAGTTAGTTTTTGGCGATTTCCGGTCGGCAGTGTAAAATAGGCTATCGAGGCCGGAATGGAATTCTGGAAGTTGGAACAGGTTTGTAATGTCATTTTGGATATGTGTGCAAACTTTCAGATCAATCGAAGGTGTTTTGGATAGTTTCGGCATCGGTGGTGGATTTTAGAAATTTCAAAGTTCATAGACTTGAATTTGGTGTAATTTTGGTATTTGGATGTTATTTTTGATGTTTCGAAGGCTCGACTAAGTCTGAATGATGTTATGGGATACGTTGTTAGGGTTGGTTGAGGTCCCGAGGGCCTCAGATGTATTTCAGATGCTCAAACAAACACTTTTGAACTTAGAAAAGTAGCAGTTTTTGCTGGTGTGTTGCAGGTTTGATATTCTTATATGCGATTTCAGTAGAGAGGTTTCAATCACATAGGATGGTTTGTGAGGCTCAGTAATTTCTCTATGCAATATCATGTGCAAGGTCGCGATCACAGAGGGAGGAAGGAGGAAGGCAGTGAGATCGCTTTTGGCTGGGTGAGATCGCATAGGTGTTTTGGGCGTGTGGGGGGGGGGGTGTAACAAGCCGACCGGTCATTTTACATTATAGGACCCCCGTTCCTTGTCTAAGTCTTCCCAAAGAGGCTTCTTGTGATTTGTGACCTGCGGGGACTGGCGGTTCAGGATTTGGAAGTGTTTTGAGCAATATAGGAACACTTGGTTCCTTAAGGTTGGCCTATTTGGCCAAATTTGAATTTGGTCAAAAGATTTTAGGAAACAACCTCGGAATCAAGTTCGGACAGTGTCAGTAACTTCGTATGATGATTTCGGACTTGAGCGTATGTTCGGAATGGGTTTTTGATAACCCGGTGGCCTTTCGGCGCCCGATATAGAAATAAGGATTTCCTTAAATTTGAAATTTGGTTAGGAACGTGATTTTAAGATATCGAGGTCCGAATGAAATTCCAAACTAGGAATAGTTTTGTTATGTCATTTATGACTTGTCTGCAAAATTTGAAGTCATTCCGAGTAGTATAGGCCGGTTCGGCGCATTGAAATGAATTCTTGAACTCTAAGCTCAAAGTGTTGATTCTATTTGGTTTTGGGGTCAAATTCTGAGTTTTGTTGTTGTTTTTCGCGTTCCGGAAGTTCGAGCTAGTCCGTATCATGAATACAGACTTGCTGGTGCCTTTGGACGGGGTCCCGAGGGGCTCGGGTGAGTTTTGGATCCCCGGGAGCTAAGTTTAGAAAACCAGATTTTTGCTGTCTAGTTTCCTTCTTCGCGATCGCATCCCTTCCTTCGTGATCACGATGGTCTGGATCCCTGGCCTTCGCTATCGCAGCCCCTTTTCCGCGTTCGCGTAGAGTTAGGTCGGGACCGGCCCGTTTACTCTTCGCGATCGCAAGACCTCCTCCGCGTTCGCAGAGGTTTGGCCAGTTGGCCTTCGCAATCGCGCGTCCCTTTTCACGTTCGCATAGAAGGGCCTCAGGCTCTGGGCATTTGGCCTTCGCAATCGCGGCCCCCTGGTCGCGATCGCAGTGAAGGGGAAATCTGGGCAGTTAATTTTATATACGATATTTAAGTCCCAGTCCCCATTTCCATCTTCTTCCTTGAGTTATTTCAGAGCTTCCAAGGGGACCATTCAACCTAGTAGTTGAGGTAAGTAAATTCCTTATTTAACAATAGTTTCAAGCATCAATTCCTAGATGAATTCTCTACAAAGTTATCAAAAATCATGAATTTGGGTAATAAAATTAGGGCTTTTGAGGAATTTGTGAATTGTCCGTTTAAAGCCATGAATTCAAGTAGAAACTACATAATTTTGATCCTTAGGCTATGGGTGAGCGATTCCTTTGAGAATTTTTGGAATTCAAGCATGCGGGCTCGGGGTTGAAATTTAGTAATTCTTCAAGAATGATGAATTTTGAATAAAATAGGATAAATCCTCTACTTTTATCAGGAATTGATGTATTGTGCTATACTTGACTAGTTGCGAGACCTCGAGAGTAGATCTTAGAGTTTTCGGGTGCATCTTTGATCCGAGGGTTAGTTTCGCCACGAGGTGAGTCTCCTTTCCAACCTTGTAAGGGGGAAAATGTCCCCATAGGTTCTTGATTGCTATGTGTACATGTTGTGGGGGCCACATACGTACCAAGTGATGAGAGTCCGTACGTGGTGACTATATTGCTATGTCGGGTAGCCTTAGGATTGACAAGCATGCCTCTATGTGCCCTATCTGTACCTTCGTATGCGTTATGAGTTACGAGTTGTAATTAGTGTTGAGATGATAAGGAAAAGTGAGGTATTATGATTTAAATCCTAGTTGATTACCCGTGGTATTGGCACAGTCCTCTTTAGTTCACTGTTGAGTTGGTACACATTTGTCCTTATATATACGCACTTGTTATCAAGTCAGCACACGAGTCACAGGTATGATGCGCGATCCTGGTTCAACTTATCATTATCGAGTCAGCACACGAGTAGCAGGTATGATGCGCGATCGTGGGTTAGCTTATTATTATCGAGTCAGCACGTGAGTCGCAGGTATGATGCGCGATCGTGGGTCAGCTTATCATTATCGAGTCAGCACACGAGTCTCAGGTACGATGCGCGATCGTGGGTTAGCTTACTATTATCGAGTCAGCACGCGAGTCGCAGGTATGATTCGCGATCGTGGGTTAGCTTATGACCTCAGTCTTTATGACCACCCTTATGACTCCGGCCGGTTGTCTTGTCCTTGTATATGTATGTCCAGTTGTCCAGGGTCACTTATAGTCAGACATGTCAGGTATTTGGTAAGAGGGGAATAAAGTACATTGTTGTTCGTTTCCAGTTATTGTTTGGAGTATTTCTTGTGATATGCACTTGTTGTTTACTATTTTATTTGCCTACTATTTTCTGTCATATCCTGTCATATATTATAATACAGGACCTTAGTGTGTGTCTAGTCGACTTCTCGTCACTACTCCTTCGAGTTTAGACGGGATACTCACTGGGTACATATTTATTTATGTACTCATGGTGCACTTTTTCTTCTGTACTTGACAGTACAGGTCCGTAGGTTGATACATCTGATTATCAGGTCGGGTCTAGGTACTGACTTGAGTTTATTTGACTTCATGGTGAGCTGCTCTTCCTGGCGATCCCTGGCAGCGCCCTGGAATTTCCCTTTGTCATTTTCCCGTCTACTTCATTCTAACTGTGGGATTGTATATATATATATATATATTACCCTTGTATATTTAGATAGTTGCCCGTGACACTCGTGACACTAGTTCCTGGCACACACGTAGCGTATATTTTGGGTTTTTGGGTTGTATATTTACCTATATGCTTATCTTTTGGCTCATGTATTGTATGATTTTGTTTTTGTCACATGCTATCATCATGCTAATAATTGCGTAAAACTGGGAAATTTTGGAATAATTAAACAAATGGGAAGGGAAACACTTAGTGTAGTCCCTGTTGGCTTGCCTAACCCCGTTGTTGGGCGCCATCGCGACCTGATTGGGATTTGGGTCGTGACAACGTGGTATCAGAGCCCTAGGTTCATGAAAGTCTTACGAGTCATGGGCAGGCCCAGTAGAGTCTTGCGGATCGGTACGGAGACATCTGTACTCATCTTCAGGAGGCTATAGGGTGTTAGGAAACCTCTCCTTGTTCATATTCTATCGTGCAGGTTATGATGTACTCAAACTTGTTCTTCTATTCTCTCACAGATGGTGAGGTCGCGTGCATCTGACATTCCTGATTCGGGAGAGGCCGCTACGCCTGCCGCTTGAGGTCGTGGTAAGGGCAGGGGTAGGGCACCTGCCCGAGGTAGGGGACGAGGACGTCCCAGAGTTATACCAGTCGCACCACCAGAGGACCATATCATCAAGGAGCAGGACGAGGTGCCTCCAGTAGCTCCTGCTCTAGCAGATTTTATGATGGCGCCGGGCTTCCAGGAGGTCATGGGCCGTATGATGAAGTTCACGGACACCATGTCCCAGGCTGCTCTATTTCAAGCAGATCCTGCCACTTCTCAAGAGGGAGGGGGAGTCCATACCCCTACCGCATAGGCCGTAAGATAGAAAGCAACATCACATCATACCCTGGATACACCGCCCGTGGGTGGGGTCCAGCCAGTAGTAGCTGCACCAGAGCCCAGGCCAGTTGCAGAGGGTGACCAGCAGAAGATGTTGGATAGATGGACACGACTACGCCCTCCAGTCTTCGGGGGTGAGCGGAGTGAGGATGACCAGGACTTCATCGATAGGTGTAGGGACAGGCTGCACAACATAAGGATTTTGGAGACTCATTGGGTCGACTTCACTATATTTCAGCTAGAGGGCAGAGCTCGCCGGTGGTGGCAGTCTTACATACTCAGCAGACCAGCAGGTTCTCCTCCGGTTACTTGGGAGCAGTTTGCTCAGATGTTCTTGGACATGTATATTCCACCCTCAGAGAGAGAAGAGCTGCGTCGTCGGTTCAAGCAGCTTGAGTAGGGGCAGATGTCGGTGACGGATTATGAGGCCAGGTTTTCAGAGCTTTCACGCCATGCACTCATGATATTGCTTACTGATGCTGAGAGTATGCGGAGATTCGTGGCTGGGTTACAACCAGGTATTAGAGCCACCATGGCCAGAGAGGTGGAGATGGGTACTCCGTATCAGCTCGTAGTAGAGATTGCACGCAGGATCGAGTGTTACAGGTAGGAGAAGGGAGCAGGGTCAGCAGGATAAGAGAGCCAGATTCTCCGGTGATTTCAGGGATACCCTAGCTAGGAGCAGAGGTCAGTTTGGGGGCGGTCAGTCCAGCAGACTTTCATATTCAGCACCTCCACTACCTCCCCGTGGTATTCAAGTGAGGCCTCACTTCAGCGCGATGCCATAGTGCTCCTACCATCCTCCAGCCATCCAGAGTTCACCCAGTGGTTACTCCAGTCGCCAGAGATCCTCCGGTTTTTATTTCAGTGTTATGCTAGAGGGTTCACACCGCACTCCGGCCATTCGGGACTCTTCTTCTTCGGGACAGCAGGATATGCCACAGGTGAGATGCTTTGAGTGCGGGGATTTAGGCCATGTGAGGAGAGATTGCTCCAGGTACCGGGGAAAGTTTATGCAGCAGGGTTACCAGCCTATGAGTTCAGCACCAGCAGCCCGACCACCTAAAGCTGGAGGACAGGTTGGAAGAGATCGTCCTAGAGGGGGAAGCCAGTCAGGAGGAGGTCAGTTAGCTCCTGTTCCCTCTGGGGAGTTCAGTCTTCAGGCACCTCAGCCAAATTTTATGCCATTCCGGCCAGATCAGATGCAATGGCCTCAAACGACGTGATCACAAGTATTATCTCATTATGTGGTAGAGGGGGTTCAGTATTATTTGACCCAGGGTCCACTTATTCATATGTCTCCTCTCTATTTGCTCATTTCCTGTATGTTCTTTGTGATTACTTGGGTTATCCTATAAATGTGTCCACTCCTGTGGGTGATTCCATGGTGGTAGACTGGGTATATCGGTCTTGTGTGATTACTTTCTGTGGGCTTGAGACAAGAGCAGACCTGTTATTGCTCGACATGGTTGATTTTGAGGTTATTCTAGGCATGGATTGTCTAGCTCCTCATCATGATGTGCTAGATTGCCATGCCAAGACAGTTACTTTAGCCATGCCTGAGTCGCCTAGGCTAGAGTGGATAGGTTCTTCAGTTAATGCATCCAGCCGGGTAATTTCTTTCGTGAAGGCTCTGCATATGGTCGAGAAGGGGTGTTTGGCTTACCTTGCTTATATGCAGGACACCACCGCCGAGTCTCCGACTATTGATTCGGTGCTAGTTGTTCGAGAGTTTGCAGATGTGCTTCCTTCAGACCTTCCAGGCATGCCTCCATAGCGAGATATTGATTTCTGTATTGATTTAGCTCTAGATACTCAGCCTATTTCCATTCCCCCGTATCGTATGGCTCCTAAGGATTTGAAGGAGCAGCTTGATAAGTTGTTGGCTAAGGGGTTCATCAGGCCGAGTGTATCTCCATGGGGTGCTCTGGTTCTATTTGTAAAGAAGAAGGATGGGTCTATGCGAATGTGTATTGATTACCGCTAGTTAAATAAGGTTACCATCAAGAATAAGTATCCTCTGCCGCGCATTGATGATTTGTTTGACCAGTTGCAGGGTGCTCGTGTGTTCTCTAAGATTGATCTGAGATCGGGTTATCACCAGTTGAAGATTCGGGCTTCAGATGTCCCGAAGTCTGCATTCCGCACCAGATATGGCCATTATGAGTTCCTAGTGATGTCCTTTGGCTTAACTAATGCCCCAGCAGCATTCATGGACCAAATGAATAAAGTATTCAGGCTGTATATTGATTCCTTCATCATTGTCTTCATTGATAACATCTTGATTTACATGCGGAGCCTGGGTGAGCATTTGCAGCATTTGAGAATTGTTCTCTAGACCTTGCAGGAACAGAGGTTGTATGCTAAGTTCTCCAAGTGTGAGTTCTGGTTAGAGTCTGTGAAAATTCTGGGGCATGTGGTATCCAGAGAGGGTATCAAGGTTGACCCGCAGATGATTGAGGCAGTTCAGAGTTGGCCGCGTCCTACTTCAACAACAAAGATTAGGAGTTTCTTGGGCCTGGCAAGCTATTATCGCCGATTCGTGGAAAGATTCTCTTCTATTGCAGCTCCATTGACTAGATTGAATCAGAAGAATGCCCCATTTTGGTGGTCCAACGAGTGTGAGGCGAGCTTTCAGAAGCTCAAGTCCGCATTGACCTCAGCACCAGTTCTGACGTTGCCCTCCGGTTCTGGCATGTATACTGTATATTGCGATGCTTCACGTGTCGGGTTGGGATGTGTGTTGATGAAGGACGGGAGAGTTATTGCTTATGCTTCGCGTTAGCTGAAGGTTCATGAGAAGAATTATCTTGTGCACAACCTGGAGTTGGCGGCGATTGTTCATGCTCTGAAGATTTGGAAGCACTACTTGTATGGTGTGTCTTGTGAGGTTTGTACCGACCACCGTAGTTTGAAGCACTTGTTTAAGTAGAGGGATCTCAATTTGAGGCAGCGTAGGTGGCTTGAGTTGTTAAAGGACAATGATATCACCATTCTGTACCACCCGGGCAAGGCAAATGTGGTAGCAGATGCTTTGAGCAGGAGGGCAGAGAGCATGGGTATCTTGGCCTACATTGCAGCTGCGGAGAGACCTCTAGCCTTGGACATTCAGTCCTTGGCTAATCTCCTTGTGAGATTAGAACTTTCAGAGCCTCGTCGAGTTCTAGCTCATGTGGTGGATCAGCTTCATTGTTGGGAGATATTAAGGCTCGACAGTTCGATTATCCGTGTTTGGCAGAGCTTAAGGAGACAGTGGTCTAGGGTAGGTCCAAGGAGGTTACCTTGGGCGAGGATGGTGTTTTAAGACTCCAGGGCCATTTGTGTGTTCCTGATGTTGACGTCCTGAGGGAGAGGATTCTAGCAGAGGCGCACACTTCTCGGTATTCTATTCATCCAGGAGCAACGAGATGTATCGGGATTTGAAGCAGCATTACTGGTGGAGGCGGATGAAGAAAAACATTGTGCAGTATGTGGCTAGGTGCCTCAATTGCCAGCAGGTTACGAGCATCAGAGGCCAAGAGGCCTACTTCAGAAGATGCCCATTCCTGAGTGGAAATGGGAGCGCATCACTATGGACTTCGTGGTTGGGTTGCCTCGGACTTTACGGAAGGTTGACGCAATTTGGGTCATTGTGGATAGATTGACCAAATCGGCGCATTTCATTCCTATGGCTACCACTTACACTTCAGAGAGGCTGGCCCAGATTTATATTCGGGAGATAGTTTGGTTGCACGGTGTACCGGTGTCCATCATATCAGATCAAGGTCCTCAGTTCACCTCGCATTTCTGGAGAGCATTGCACAGTGAGATGGGCACTCAAATAGATCTCAGCTCAGCATTTCACCCTCAGACTGATGGCCAGTCGGAGCGTACAGTTCAGATATTGGAGGATATGCTAAGGGCATGTGTGCTTGATTTTGGGGGTCAGTGGGACCAGTTCTTGCCTTTGGCGGAGTTTGCGTACAATAATAGTTATCCGTCCAGCATCGAGATGGCTCCATTTGAGGATTTGTATTGTCGGCAGTGTAGTTCTCCTATCGGGTGGTTTGAGCCTGGTGAGGCTAAGTTATATGGCAGAGATCTGGTGAGAGATGCTTTGGAGAGGGTGAAGATAATTCGGGAGAGGCTCCGCACAGCTCAGTCCAGACAGAAGAGTTACGCGGATCAAAGGGCGCGGGATATAGCATTTATGGAAGGAGATAAGGTTCTGCTTAAGGTTTCACCAATGAAGGGCATTATGAGATTCGGGAAGAAGGGCAAGCTGAGTCCCAGGTTTATAGGTCCTTTCGAGGTATTGAAACGAGTCGGAGAGGTTGCTTATGAGCTCGCCTTACCTCCCGCCTTATCAGGAGTTCATTCGGTCTTTAATGTATCCATGCTCCGGAGGTATCATGCCGACTTTTCTCACGTGGTTGATTTCAGCACTATTCAGTTGGATGAGAAGTTGGGCTTTGAGGAGGAGCCAGTTGATATTATTGATAGGCAGGACCGCCAGTTGAAGTCTAAGAGAGTTTCTACCATGAAGGTACAGTGTAGGGGCCAACCAGTCAATGAGGCAACTTGGGATTCCGAGGAAGATATGTGGAGCAGATATCCACAGCTATTCAGCAATTCAGGTACGATTCTAGTCCCATTCGAGGACGAACGTTTGTTTAAGAGGGGGAGAATGTAACGACCCGACCGGTTGTTTTATGTTATCGGACCCCGTTCCCCTGTCTAAGTCTTCCCATAGCGGCTTCTTGTGACTTGTAACTTGCGGGGACTGGTGGTTCAGGATTTGGGAGTGTTTTGAGCAATATAGGAACACTTGGTTCCTTAAGGTTGCCCTATTTTGCCAAGTTTGACTTCGGTCAACATTTTGAGCAAACGACCTCAGAATCGAGTTCCGACTGTGTCAGTAACTTCGTATGATGATTTCGGACTTGAGCATATGTTCGGAATGTGTTTTTGATAACCCGGTGGCGTTTTGGAGCCCGATATAGAAATAAAGATTTCCTTAAATTTGAAATTTGGTTGGGAATGTGATTTTATGATATCGAGGTCCGAATAAAATTTCGAGACCGGGAATAGTTTCTTTATGTCATTTATGACTTGTCTGCAAAATTTGAAGTCATTCCGAGTAGTATAGGCCAGTTCGGTGCATTGAAATGAATTCTTGAACTCTAAGTTCAAAGTGTTGATTCTATTTGGTTTTGTGGTCAAATTCTGAGTTTTGTTGTTGTTTTTCGCGTTCCAAAAGTTCGAGCGAATCCGTATCATGAATACAGACTTGCTGGTGCCTTTGGACGGGGTCCCGAGGGGCCCGGGTGAGTTTTGTACCCCCGGGAGCTAAGTTTAGAAAACCTAATTTTTGCTGTCTGGTTTCCTTCTTCGCGATCGCGGAAGGTGGGCCGCGTTCGCGGAGAAGGAAATGGGTTGGGCTGCTGAATGCTCTTCGCGTTCGCTGAAATCTCTCCGTGATCGCGGAAGGTCGGGTCCCTGACCTTCGCGATTGCAACCCTTCCTTCGCGATCGCGATGGTCTGGATCCCTGGCCTTCGCGATCGCAACCCCTTTTCCGCGTTCGCGTAGAGTTAGGTCGGGACCAGGCCCGTTTACTCTTCGCGATCGCAGGACCTCCTCCGCGTTCGAAGAGGTCTAGCCACTTGGCCTTCGCGATCGCGCGCCGCTTTTTGCGTTCGCATAGAAGGGCCTCAGGCTTTGGGCCATTTGGCCTTCGCGATCGCGGGCCCCTGGCCGCGATCGCGGTGAAGGGGAAATCTGGGCAGTTAATTTTATATACGGGATTTAAGTCCCATTCCCCATTTACATCTTCTTCCTTGAGTTATATGAGGTAAGTAAATTCCTTATTTAACACTAGTTTCAAGCATCAATTCCTAGATGAAATCTCTACTAAATTATCAAAAATCATGAATTTGGGTAGTAAAATTAGGGCTTTTGAGGAATTTGTGAATTGTCCGTTTAAAGCCATGAATTCAAGTAGAAACGACATAATTTTGATCCTTAGGCTATGGGTGAGCGATTCCATCGAGAATTTTCGGAATTCGAGCATGCGGGCTCGGGGTTGAAATTTAGTAATTCTTCAAGAATGATGAAATTGGAATAAAATAGGATAAATCCTCTTCTTTGATCATGAATTGATGTATTGTGCTATACTTGAGTAGTTGAGAGACCTCGAGGGTATATCTCGGAGTTTTCGGGCGCATCTTTGATCCGAGTGTTAGTTTCACCACGAGGTGAGTCTCCTTTCCAACCTTGTAAGGGAGAAAATGTCCCCATAGGTTCTTGATTGCTGTGTGTACATGTTTTGGGGGGCACGTACGAACCAAGTGACCAGAGTCAGTACGTGGTGACTGTATTGCTATTTCGAGTAGCCATAGGATTCACAAACATGCCTCTATTTTCCCTATCTGTACCTTCGTATGCGTTATGAGTTACGAGTTGTAATTACTGTTGAGATGATAAGGAAAAGTGAGGTATTATGATTTAAATCCTAGTTGATTACCCGTGGTATTGGCACAGTCCTGTTGAGTTCATTGTTGAGTTGGTACACATTTGCCCTTATATGTACGCACTTGTTATCGAGTCATCACACGAGTCCCAGGTATGATGCGCGATCGTGGGTCAGCTTATCATTATCGAGTCAGCACACAAGTCGCAGGTATGATGCGCGATCGTGGGTCAGCTTGTTATTATCGAGTCAACACGTGACTCGCAGGTATGATGCGCGATCGTGGGTCAGCTTATCATTATTGAGTCAGCACGCTAGTCGCGGGTATGATTCGCGATCGTGGGTTAGCTTATGACCTCAGTCCTTATGACAACCCTTATGACTCCGGCCGGTTGTCTTGTCCTTGTATATGTATGTCCAGTTGTCCAGGGTCACTTATAGTCAGACATGTCAGGTATTTGGTAAGAGGGGAATAAAGTACATTGTTGTTCGTTTCCAGTTATTGTCTGGAGTATTTCTTGTGATATGCACTTGTTGTTTACTGTTTTATCTGCCTATTGTTTTCTGTCATATCCTGTCATATATTATATTACTGGACCTTAGTGAGTGTCTAGTCGACTTCTCATCAGTACTCCTTCGAGTTTAGACAGGATACTCACTGGGTACATATTTATTTATGTACTCATGCTGCACTTCTTCTTCTGTACTTGATGGTACAGGTCTATAGGCTGGTACATCTGATTATCATGTCGGGGCTAGGTACTAACTTGAGTTTATTTGACTTCACGGTGAGCTGCTTTTCCTGGCAATCCCTGGCAGCGCCCTGGAGTTTCCCTTTGTCATTTTCCCGTCTACTTCATTCAGACTGTGGGATTGTTTGTATATATATATATATATATATATATATATATATA